>JAKTXH010000050.1:0-87773 GCA_030561405.1 Suhomyces atakaporum
GTAGAGCTTTCGACTCCAGATCGAAGGGTTGCAGGTTCAATTCCTGTCCGTGTCAATTCCTTTCTTTTTGAATTTTTTTTATATAACTAGTTTTGCATTATTATTATGAACAGGTATACCCCTATAGTCTCGGGTCAAAGGTAAAGATTACAAGCAAAATCAATATAAGCTCCAGGTCTGTTCATCTGCAGTGAGTACTAAATATGTACCATGACTTATAATTTATGGTTCCAAGATGGTTTTGATATTAGACCCTTAAAAAGAATCCATTGCATATGCGTCCCGCTTGAAACATTTGAAGGCAACTGAACACTTCCAGAGAAATTCCATGCATGATTATAGTCAGTCAAGCAATGATGTCAGTAAAAAATAATACATTACGATTAGTATAAGTCCTTGAATTCAGTTTGAAGTACTCCTTTAATTATACCTTAATAATGCAACAAGATTGCTAACAATTAGTCAACTTAGTCAAAAAAAAAATAAAGTTTTGAGTTTGTTGAGTTACGAATAAGAATTAAAGAACTGTTGGTGCATAGGTCCTTGATGCAACTTAAACACAAACAAACTGTACGGCTACTATTAAAGCAGATGTAACAACAATAAGGCAGTGTATGTGGTATCGGAAGAACACCGGAGTCACACACACACAAGGAGTCAAGGGGAATATGGGGCTGAAACTTTCCGTTAAATGCGTATTCACTCTAAATGGGGAAGTCGGCTTGGGGTTGTCTTGATACAAACATCCTCATCAAAAATCACACCAAAATCCATACTACAATACCTCTAGAACAAGAGCAACTAAAAGACTGTTAGGAGTTCTTTCCTTCAAATGGTATGAAGATATTTAAAATTATACGTGTCTTGATAGGTACACCAAAAGTCAAACCGAACTTATTATTTAACTTAAAAATTATCGAAATTTCGAAATTTGCCCAAATTAGCCCAAATTTCACGATGTTCTAAATCTACTTCTTTTGCTTACTTTATATTTACTAATGTGATGAATCACCACCAAAAATCACTCGTTAGTTATATCTCTGGCCATGTAAATGTCCACTCAAGGTTCATCTCATTTTTACCCTCACACACTAATTGTACACCATCAGTATGGCCAAGAAACCAAAGAAAGTTGAAGAAAAACAACCTGAAAAGGGCAAGAAAGCAAAGGCCGAAGACCCTCGTGACCCCAGTGTACCCTTAAGGGGAAGAGTGGTAGGTGATAACTTTGGTTGGACGGGTAAACTCCCCGTAACTCTTCTCAATGAATACGCTCAGAAACAGAAATGGGGCCGGGTGGAATATGAAATGAGAAGCCTGAAGGGTAAATCCGAGGGGCTTACTTGTAATGTCAAGCTCAGCTGGGTGAATCCTAAAACAAAGGAGACCATTGTGGTCAATATGGTTCCAGATTCCAAGACCTATGAACCCAAACCTACTTCCAATGAGGCTCGACATTTTGGTGCCACCAACGCCTTGTATCGAATCAACTTTGTTAAGAACATGAAGATGGTGTTGCCGTCCATTTTTGCCGACTATTGGAGCACTCTTGAAAAAGAAAGACAATTACTTTTAAAAGAAAATAAGGACCTTCATGACAGAATTTACAATGCTAATCCATTTACAGTGGTACTTGAAACTCGGGAAAAAGCCGAGAAATTGGCCAAAGAGAAACTTGTCAAACAACAGAATGAAATGAAAATTAAAAAGCCGACTATAAGTATTTCCACCGTCAAGCCCAAACCCAAACAAAATAAACCTTCAGCTCATCTTGATAAACTTCCTTCATTTCCTCGTAAGGTATGGGACAATGCTCCATTTATTGACTTCCCATCCGAGATGAGAACTTCTATCGAACACTCCATCAGAAAGCATATTGACTGGATCTTAAAGGAAGATATGACAGAACCTTTGGAAAATTCCCAGGATGCTTCAAAGTACTTGGAGACCTTAACTCAACTAGAATTTAGAGAATCTCATATCAAAGAGTCTTTCAAGTATACCTCTACATTCATAGATTCGTTGGAATGGTTATTGTTCCATTTACCAGAAGATGATTTACCTGCAAGATTTGCCAAAACCGACAAGGATTCAGGGGTACAACTTACCATTTCCAAAAACATCTCATTTGAATACCTCCTAAAGAGACTTCGACAATCAGGGGCTGATGAAGATGAGATCTTAAGTACTTTGGAAGAATGTGGAAATAATGAGATAAAAACTTGTATTAAATTAACCAGAAATTTATTGGGAGATGAAACCGATGTTAATATGGAAGATACTACCGACTCCTTGGATTTATGGATCCAAGAAATCGAAGGAATCGAACTTCTCGGTTCTAATCTGGTCCTGTTTGTTGAAGGAACCAATAAATTGGTAGCTGATATTGCATTAAATGCAGAAAACTTCCCCAAGGGCAGGTTCACATTGAGAATCTTCAAAAGTGCTCAATACCCATTGGACTTACCAGGTATTCAAATCATTGTAAATGCTTCCCATGTGAGACTTGCTGATTATATTAAGTTATCCATTATCAAACAATTGGGGACCTATCTCATTTCTAACCAATTTGTTGGAGATTGTTTCATTTATTGTATGGTTGAATGGTTAGAGCAAAACATTCATAAGGTGGTTGAGAATCCAGGACCATTGATTGATGAAACTTTGATATCTAAAGAAAAATTAGACACCATAATTGGAGTCAAAAGATCAAAGAATAGCACCAAAAATCAAAACAAATCGATCAAACTTCTGAAACAAGATATTGAAGATATTCAAAACTCGTATAATAAAAGATTAGAGTCTTCAGGTATGAAACAATCATTGAATCAAAGAAAGAAATTACCAGCATGGTCCAAAAAAGACCAATTGGTTTCTATGATCAATTCTAATCAAGTCACTCTTGTTACTGGTGAAACTGGTTCCGGTAAGTCTACACAAATCGTTCAATTTATTCTTGATGAATTGAATAAGAATGGCAAGTTTGATTCCAGAATTATCTGTACCCAACCAAGACGTATTTCCACCATTGGTTTAGCTGAAAGAATTTCTGATGAAAGGGTAGATAAAGTGGGAAATGAAACTGGTTATATTATCAGGGGTGAGAATAAGACTACTAAAAAGACAAGATTATCATTTGTTACTACTGGTGTTTTGTTAAGAATGTTACAATCGTTCTTGTCTACAGGATTAGATAAAACCGGTGGATCTAGTTTTTTTGATAATTTGGAATATATCTTTATTGATGAGGTTCATGAACGGTCTATTGACAGTGATTTTCTCCTCATTATCTTGAAGAATATTCTTGACAAATTCCCCAAGTTAAAGGTGATTTTGATGTCTGCTACCATTGATATTAATACGTTCAAAAGTTTTTTCAAAACTCCTTTGAATCATATTCACATTGAAGGTAGAACCTTTCCCATTGAAGATCATTATCTTCACACTATTCTCGAAGATCTTGATTATTCCATTAAAACTTATGAAGGAGATATTATCAAACCAAAGGCAAACTCCACCTATTTTCAGAATGGAAATTTGAACTACGATCTTATCGGAAAGTTATGTCTAAAAGTAAATCAATCTTTAGAATCAGATGGAAATAATGGGTCTATCTTGATTTTCTTACCGGGTATCATGGAAATTAATCAATGTATTCGAACTGTGAGTGATCTCTTCAAAAAGGAAGGATTGAACTCTTGGTGTCTTCCATTACATTCAGCATTATCTTCAGCCGATCAAAAGAAGGTGTTTCAAATTCCTGCCAAAGGAACCAGAAAAATCGTGGTATCTACCAATATTGCCGAAACTTCTATTACTATCCCCGATTGTGTTGTTGTGATTGATTCAGGAAGATCCAAAACCATCTTTTTTGATAACAAGATTAATACCACCAAGTTGGTAGAAAACTGGTGTTCGAAAGCAGAAATCGGTCAAAGAAGAGGTAGATCAGGTCGTATTACCAATGGTACATGTTACCATTTATATACCAAAGAGATCGAATCGCAATTGTTGGCACAACCGATTCCAGAAATCAAAAGAACAAGACTTGAGAATTTGTATTTGATTGTGAAATCCATGGGCATTAAAAATGTGGAGAACTTCTTAAATCAAGGCTTGGATGCCCCCGATCAGTCGTCGCTTTCCAAGTCCAAAAAGTTTTTGAGTGATATTGGTGCGTTAGAAAACGAACATTTGACCAATCTTGGTAAATATTTATCGTTTTTACCTACAGATCTTCAAAGTGGAAAGCTATTGATTTTCGGATGTATCTTTGGATGCTTAGATACTTGTCTTACATTGGCAGCGATCAGTTCTACGGGTTCACCTATTATCAATAATTTTGAAATGAGAGATAAGATTAAACAAATCAAGAAAAAGTTTTCAGGTGGTAATGGTGATTTGATTGCCATGGTCAATGCTTATAATGAATATGAAAAATCCGGAAACTCCAAGAAATTCTTACAGGAAAATTGTCTTTCATATATGACCTTGAAAGAAATCAAGTCCACTCGTGCCCAATACGTATCTATTCTTCAAGATCTTGGGTTTATCTCCAGTGGATACAAAAACGATCCTTTGCTTAATAGAAACTCCACCAATTATGTGATTGTTAGATCTATCATTACTGGAGCTTACTATCCCCAAATCTCTCAGGTCCAATTACCTGATCCCAAATTTGTCAAGTCTATGGCAGGATCGGTGGCCGTGGATCCAGATGCTAAAAAGAATAAGTACTGGTTGCGAAATGAAAATTACAAGGTGGGAGAAGTTGAATCAGATCAATACCCCGCCTCCCGGGTATTTATTCATCCTTCGTCAGTACTTTTCTCCAACAAGGAACAGGAAACCAATTTCAGTCAGGAGATTCTTGATAAAGTCACCGATGAAAATGGAGAAATAGATTATGAAGCAGCACGGAAATTATACGATCTTACTCCCCAAACCAAAAAAACCGATCTTACCGCAAAAGCACCTTTTGTGGTATTCAGAGAATCCAATCATACCGACAAGTATTACCTCCGAGAACTCACACCCACATCCACCCTTGCCACCCTTCTTTTTGGAGGTGATATCGAGTACGATTTGGTTGCAAATAAGTCGTGTCCTGGAGTGGTGGTGGACCGGTGGTTGCCAGTTCGGACCTGGTGCAAAAACGCTGTTCTTATCAAACGGTTACGGAAGTTGCTCGATGGGTTTATAGACGAGCAATTGTCGCAACCAGAAACGGCTGCAAACCAAGACGTGTTGCGGATCGTGGAACAAGCGTTGAACGTATAGAATTATAGACAAAAATAGAACACCCCAGTAGACGAAGAACTCAGACCAGTGTAGTATTTGTATCGGTTCTACTGATGGAACAAGCTCATCTGATTGGGCCATAGTAGTATCAGTAACCATTGCTCAAAAAGATATCCTCACTCAATGACTGCTGATGGGCTCTCTAGTTAAAATCTATTTTCGACTATTCTATTTCTGAGCCATTGGAAATATCAATGAAGGCTTAAGCTTCAATAAACGACTCAAACAAACTCAAAGGCATGACATTGCCAAACTTTGTCAGAATGAAAAGCACAATGAGTTTACCATTCTGCGCACTTCCAAAACTCACTGAAGAAACAAAAGAGACTTGTAGAATATCAAAAGAAACCGTTCTTTACAAACAAATGATACGAGATGGTATCCCACTCTAACCGTACTGGATCTGTTAGCTAAGAGACCACACTATTCCGCAGATTACTAAAAGCTTGAGCTAAGGGTATGCGGATATCATTCACAGTTTTTCGCAGTAAAATGGAGCTCCTGGTGAATTGCTTGTGTCTGATATTAGCGAGTCTTTAAAAAAGACATTAATTTCGTACAATTCAACTTGACAATGGTTTGGTTCAGCTTGATAAATGGTTTGGTTCAACTTGAAACTTGTTTGCTGATCACCTAAAATTTCGTGTTTATGGCCCCAATCTCAGAATTTTCGCTTCCATCAATCAAATTTTCTCGAGCAAGAACAAACGATGAACTTGAACTTCTGGAGTTCTAGCGGATCCTACCAATAAATTTCGTACACGCACATCATTCCTATTTGACTGTCGATGGTTGATTGAACTAGAATGAGATATCAACTAAAAGTAGTTCGACTAATATCCATTACAATCAATAAATGTGTCTAAATTTTCGTTGCGAGATAATAAAAATTCAAGATAAATTTTCCAAATCAGCAAATTTATTCTTCTGTGAGACATTGACGTATTTGCAAAATTTGTTAATTGTTTGGAAAGAAAATTGATCTAGTCAGGGCCAACCATTCAGAAGCATTTATGGCCACATTCTAAGCTTGATTTTACCTTTTCCGCTGATTTTAACTTTTCCGCTAACCTTATTGGGACCCGCGGATATACCCGATTGGGAATTTCGCAGCCGTCACGTGCGCACACACCAGAGTCCACACTTTGATCTGATCTCTTCACTTCACTACACCTCTACACTCGCCCTCCAACCGCCATTACTCCCAGCACTTGCACGCGGAAGCCCCAGAACCGTCCTGAGCCTCCTCCAGCCAAATTTGCCCCGATCCACCAGCACTTTTTCTCGGCCCAAACGTCGACTCCCATCCCATCCACCATTACTCAGCATGGCCACCAACAAGCCAACCAAGCTAACGAAGGAACCCAGAGTGTCATATGGCTCGATGGAGTCCAGCAGCTCGTACGAGTCGTTTGAGCTTGAAGACGACATTCTCGTGCTTCCCAAAGTGATCCAAGAAACCGTGGATATGACCGATGATCCGTCCATACCCGTCTTCACCTTCCGCTATTTCTTGTTGGCTACGATCTTCATCATCCCGGGAGCTCTCATAGATACCATGAACTCATACAGAACGACCTCGGCTGCGTATCTGATTTTTTTCGTACAAATAGCTTGTCATTGGGCTGGGAAATGGCTTGCCAGAGTACTTCCCCGAAAGAGTGTGGGACTATTTGGTTATCGATTTGAACTCAACCCTGGTCCTTGGTCCATTAAGGAGACGGTGATGGTGACCATCACTGCGAACAGTGGCGCTACAGGAAATTTGGCCACCAATGCTGTGTCTTTGGCCGAGCTTTATTTCAACGAGACGGTTCCTCCCATCGTGGCGATTTTATTTATGATGTGTATTGTGTTTGTGGGTTACTCATATGCCAGTATCGCCAAGAGTACCTTGGTATATGACACCCAGCTTACTTGGCCCGGAGCATTGATGAAAACCGCCCTTTTTCAAACTCAAGCACGTTCAGATAAGGACTCTAAAGATGGCTCGAAACAAATGAGGGTATTTTTTATAGCCATGATAGGAATAGCCGTGTGGCAATTTTTCCCCGAATTCATCTTCCCCTTGACTTCATCACTTGCGGTATTATGTTGGATAGCTCCTTATAACCCCACCATTAATTTTATTGGCTCAGGAATGGGTGGTATGGGTGTTTTGAACTTTTCACTTGACTGGTCCAATATTACCTCTTCCATATTGCTATATCCTTACTGGATCCAAGTAATCAAATTCTTGGCATTTGTGGTGGGAGCATGGGTTCTTATACCTTTGGTAAAATGGGGTAACTTGGGGGCTTTTGAGCATGGATTAATGTCCAATGGTCTCTTTCTTTCTAATGGTACTCGATATCCAGTGGATGAACTTCTTACTGCTGATTTAACATTAAATGTTACTGCCTACGAATACTATGGACCTGTGAATTTGGGAGCCCAAAGAGCATGGAATATGTTCTTCGATTACGCCGCTTATATCAGTGGGATCGTATGGGTACTTCTTTTTGGTTTCGACAAGTTTAAGGCTTCTTACGATAACCATAAAAATAAAACAGAAGTGATCCATATCGATAGACTTAATAAATTGCATGCAAAATATGAGGAAGTCCCCAGGTACTGGTACTTGCTTTTATTTTGTATCTCATTTGTCACATTGATGGGGATCTTTCTCTCAGGTCAAATGTTCATGCCATGGTGGTGTGTTATAGTAGCCTTGATTATGGGTTCGATTATTGTAACCCCATTGGCTTGGTTGTATGCACTTTCAAACTTTCAATTGGCCATTGGAACCTTTAATGAGCTTGTTTATGGATACATGATACAGAATTATCATCATAAACATCCCGCTGGTGCATTAGTGTTTGGTTCCGTGGCTGGAAATGCCTGGTACCGGGCTCAGTACCATCTTGAATGTATGCGTTTGGGATTCTATAATCATATTCCTCCCAAGGCAGTTTTTTTCTCACAATTATATGGTGAGTTAATTGGAATACCTATGAATTATTTGGCTCTTCGTTGGGTGTTGAGCAGTAAGCGAGAGTATCTTGACGGAACCAAAATCGACCCGTTACACCAATGGACAGGCCAAAGTATCCAAGGGATGCACACCAACGCTATCCAATATGTGGTGTTAGGTCCATCCATCTTGTTTGCCAGATATCCATGGCTTCCTTATGGATTCATATTAGGACTATTTGCACCCATTGTTCTATTTTTCTTACACAAACGATACCCTAAATCGAGCCTCAACTTTAATCTCTGGAACACCACCGTGTTTTTCTCCAGTATGAGTACATTTTATGGGAATCTCTCCACTGGTCACCTCTCCAAGTTTATTGGTGGAACTATCGCCATGTATTGGGGCTACAGATACAAGCACAACACCTGGAAAAAATACAACTACCTCCTTGCCGCAGCCTTGGATACCGGCTACAACTTGGCCATCTTGCTCCTCTTCTTACTCTTTTCGTGGAGAGCAAAAGTGGATATGCCACACTGGTGGGGTAATAATGAAAAGAGTGTGGAGAGATGTTTTGCATTATAAAAATAACGAGAGATTTTTTTTGGGTAGATTTAATAGATCACAATTACAGTGAAGCAGTAAGTGACCGATGAAGTTAATAAACCAGTAACAAATTTGCATCCATAAATAGGAGCTGCATATAATACACTGCATATAAGGCGCTGCATATAGGGATCTGCATATGGGATACTGCACATATCCACAACATCACGTGACCAGCACTAGGTAAATTTTCAATACACACTTTACTAAACAACATGAGTGGCAACAACAATTCAACGTCTAGCCTGGGCAAGGTCATCAACATCCAACCTGGACAGGCCAGCGTGTTGGTACAGGCCCTCAAAAAAGAAATGGAGCTTGCAAAAGCCGCCGGAAGTGATACCGAGAAAGCAAAAGTCCACTATGCCAAAGCAGAAAAGATCAACCAAATTCTCCTGAACTATCAAGCACAACAGAAAGCCCGTCTGGAACAACTGGGGGCACGTGCGGGGTCTCCAATTGACACTTCTGGAACCTCAGCACCTCCGAGTGCTCTGACATCTACCGTAAACTCTCCTAAGATATCTTCACAACTGCCATCAGCTGAAACATCCGGAGGGGGTTCCACCAATGGAAAGAGTTCGGTGATCACGGTACAGAAATTAAATCAGGTCAAGACAACGTTGGAACAATTGGCACAGAGTATTAAACAGTTGGAAGATTCAAAGGTGGGAGAGACTGATCAACAAAAACTTGAAGCTGCAGACAAAGAAATTGCCAAATTAAAACCCAAGTTGGCGCAGTTCCAGAAGATTGCCCAATATTTCAAAAATGACTTGGCCAATCAAAGTAAAAGTGCTTCCTCTTCACCAACCACAACTCCCACACCTTCTCAAGATATTCAACAAAACGCCCGAGTGGCCACCAGACTGAATACAGACATAGATGCTACACAACAGGATATACATAAGCTGACGTTAAGAACAAATTCCACTCCCAACTTTGCTCAAACCGCAAACTTACTGAAACCACCAACCCCCGTATCTGGCTCTAAACCAGGATTGCCTGCTACATTAAATAAACCAAAGCCGGTGGGAATTCCCACTAGTATCTCCGGATTCACTCGCACAACTCCCACAGGTATTCTGACTGGTCCAATACTGACAGGGATGAGAGCACCTCCACTCACCAATAAGTCACTTATTGGTGGATCAAGACCCGGGTTACCAGGAGGAATGAGTAGTAACTTGGGTTATTCCTTGAGCTCTCCCTCGATAGCAAGAATGCCATACGAATATTCCCATATAACTCCCACTAGTATTCCCGATAATTCAGGAAGGGTTCTTACCAAAAGAAGACTTACAGAATTAGCAAATACTATAGGTGCAACGGAAGGTGATAGCAAAACGGTGATAGAAAATGACGTGGAAGATTTGTTGCTCGATTTAGCCGATGAATTTGTTTCCTCTGTCACCGGATTTGCTTGTAAAATTGCTAAACATCGAAAGGTTGATAAAGTTGACCTTAAGGATTTCCAACTCCATCTTGAAAGAAATTGGAATATTCAAATTCCTGGCATCACGGCCGATGATGTCAAGCCTCCCAGAAAATGGCAACCATCTTCTGAATACTCTGAAAAGAAGGCAGAAGTCGATGCTACTAAACCAAGTAACCCTGGGAAATGATGATTATGTATGATTATAGATCTAATCAATGAATGTATTTTAGGATTTAGGCTTTCAATCCACAATAGTATTAGTTGAAATTGGTAGCTATATAAGAATTATCTTTTCAATTTATAAGTGCCGGCACTAATTAAGATCTTATTGTCTTCAACAAGCCAATCAAGATAGTCCTCAAGGATGGAATCTTTGACAGTATTTAAATCCAACTTTTCTTTGGGAACGGTGAGCTTCAATAAACTTTTGATTCTTTCGAATGATAACGAGGTGATATTCTCTAAAATGGTATTTAAGTGAGGCCAAAGTATATTCAATTCATGAGTCTCGGCCCCTGGTGTCGTTGTAGTTGTGCTCGAGTTTATGGAAACAGATGGCATGGTTGTTTCTATCTGATGTGGCTGATCTTCGTCCTCATCTTCATTGATAATGTACAAAGTTCTTGTAAGTTCAGTTAGCACATTTTCCTTTACCCAAAATGCCAAACCATTGGATACATCATAAGCACTCATCTTCAATTTATTAGCAATTGTATCCACAGAGAGCTCATTTTCTTCATCATTAAAAAGGGAAATAATTGCTGCTTTTTCAGGACTGACCTCAAAGTACATACTTTTATTCTTAAACTTTAAATTTAACTTGACCAACCCCAAATTCGAAATAAACTTGAGGTTTCTCCCTCGTTTGAGTTTTGAAAATTGTTCATTAAATTCTTCAAATCTTGGCCTGATGAGATCGGGAATCTGGAATTCTTTTTTGTCTAGTGTTGTCCAATATAAATGAGATAAGATGGATGAATGGAAATATGGAGTTGAAGAGTCCCTGGTTAATATTTCATTGATGATCTTGCTTTCTTGAATATCTCGAATCATTATATCCAACATTGTGAACTCGGATTTGCCAAATCTAGCCTTCAAAAGGTCCAAATGTTCATCAATTTCTGAAACATCATAGTTGTGGAGCTGAGTCAATTTTTCTCCAAATAAATTGGTGAATTCATCAATAAAGATATCCTTGGAATCAAAAATCGATATCAACGATTCAATTATATCAGTGACCTTGCCTTTCTTGAAATCTGGTAACGCATCAATTGGATCAGGCACCCAATGAAGATCCAAACCATCTTCGATTATTGAATTTTCATGAGCATATTTTCTTCTATCTTTTGTAGCACGTAATTCTTGAGCTAGACCCAATTTAGATTCATTCTTCTCATCCAATAATCCATGAACAAGTTTTATTATAATATCTTCTCTGGTTTTCAAGTATCGCCTTATAGGACGAACAACTTTATCTAGCAATACCCCTTTAGGATCAATTATGAGGAATGAGTTAATTGTTTTAGTGTAAGAAGTGATCACATCAATGGTATTGGATCCTGAATGGAGAAGGTGAGAGTGGGATAAATCTATAAATGTTTCCACCAATTTTGACCTTTGATATGCTTGAGTTTTGAGGGAGTAATTGGCCAAATTCTCAAAACTAGTTAAGTTCGTGACTTCATTGATTAAGTTATGAGTGTTGTTGAAATCGCAATGACTCTTTTCATTATAGTGATCATGGTTATACTTGATCAGTAAACATTGATGCAATTCCTCAAGAGCAGTTTTACTGGTAGGATAATTGACCACCAAGTCGAAAATTTCTTTGATTCTTAAGGAGACCAACTCATCATGTGCAATCTTGATTAATTCATAGAGATAAGCACTATCTATCTGATCAGTAAGACATGAGTCTGTGGAGTACATAACAATCACAGAAAAGTTGGAGTATACTTCATTTTGGATGAATTGACCAATTTGATCTAGTAAGGGAACGTCCCAAACTCTTGCACAATTGTCCGCCACATATTGTTGGATTTTTTGTATCGAAAGACGTATCAAAGTGTAGTTGACATCACTGGTTAAATTGAGCGAGAAAAGAGTGGTGATTACATCAATCAAATTCCCTGAAGGATCAAGTGGATTCATGGTGTTGGAATTACCAAAACCTGAACTGGGTGAATTCAATAAGGGTGTGAACAAGCAATTGTTCAAATATCCACGTAATAACGTTAAAAAGTGAGAATCTTCTCCTCCAGTAGGTCCAATAAGATGAGTTTGAAACAATGCATTCAAGTTTCTTTGGAATAAACTGGTGGATAATTTGTCCAAGCCTAGTACACCTATGGAAGACAGATAGTACTCCACAACTATTTGGATAAGGGTATAATAGTCCCAAAATTCAAACTCAGTGAATGTGGTGGTTGTGAAAAATCGATGAAACTCTCGGTTAATGGAATTGATGTATAACTTGACAAAATCTTGCTGGTTCAACTCATCCTTGAGACAGGTCCTTATTGCCGAGCGAACCCTCTGAGATACTCTCTGAGTGGGAGCACTTCTAGGACCTTCACGCCATTGCTTGGCCCTATTGACCAAATCTTCCGGAAAGAAAGGG
Organism: Suhomyces atakaporum; assembly: GCA_030561405.1. Lineage (NCBI taxonomy): Eukaryota > Fungi > Ascomycota > Pichiomycetes > Serinales > Debaryomycetaceae > Suhomyces > Suhomyces atakaporum. Next base: position 12,922 of record JAKTXH010000050.1, read on the forward strand.
CTCAACCAATTAAGGAGATAGTGGATGTCATTGTCGATGTCTGATTGTGACAGCGAGAGGTCCGGAAGTGATGGTCGGGGAATGATAGAGTTGATGATATCAACAGGAAGTGACATGGTAAGTCAATACAATCGACTATGGACGGGACAAACTCAAACCTAGGATGGACGTGAAAGTGACTGGATCACAATGGTAACTTTAATGTTTGGTTCGTATAAATCGACTAAGCTCGAACTTCTTCAAATACCTTTCTGATTTCTCGGCAGCCCTGTTAAGATTTTCGATCTGAAACTTCAGTAAGTCTCTTTAAATATTGTCTGGATCACACACTATGTTCAGCTTTGGATAACTCTGGATGGTTCTCACAAACGATTCTTCTTTCTCTTCCTTTAATTCTTCGTCTTTTTCTTCCTCGTCGTCTTTTTCTTCTTTGACACTACCTCTCAATTCAGGATCTTCTATCACAAGTCCTCTTTGGTTTGTGTGGTTGTTTTGCAATATCTGGCGACTGCACATACGCCCCATAGTTAAGCCTGGTGCACCATATATATCCATAGTTAACCACAATGGTAAGTATTCCAAGTGGTATCCAACCATACTAACATCAGCCTCGTTATTCCAAAGCAACACTCGTCCAGCAATTCGTGGAAATAACAAACACAAACTCGACCGTGGCCACCAAGCATCTAGCACTCCACAATTATGATCTCAACAAGGCCATTGATGGATATCTTAACTCCAATAAAAGTTCCAGCACTCCCAAAAATAACCCAAAGGTGGCTGCCATCTTTGACAAGTACAAGGATCCCGAAAACCCCGACAAAATCGACATAAACGGGACGTTGGCGTACCTCGAAGACTTAGGAATCGAACCTGAAGATCCTTTAAGTTTAACTTTGGCTTACTTTTTACGTAGTCCCAGCGTTGGTGTATTCACCAGAGACCAATTCATAAACCTGTGGGATGGTAAGGCATCGGACTTGCCAGGTATGAGTAATTATATTAAGAAATTCCATCACAATACAATTCATAGCACAGCGGGCGAAGATGGGATTGAAAATTTCAGATATTTGTACATATTCGCCTTTGAGTTCTTACTAGAACAGGAGAACCAGCGGGTGTTGGATTATCTGTTGGCTATAGAGTACTGGAAATTATTGTTGCCCATAAAAATTGAGGTGAGCAACTTTAGCTCTGAGAAACAAGAACAGATAAACAAGAGAGTAGATCAGTGGTATGACTTTATTACTAACGTATACCAGCGGGTGATTTCTAGAGATGTTTGGTCGATGTTTTATTTATTCTTTGTGGAGATTATTGTGGAAGATCCAGTAGGATTTGAAGAGTACGATGAAATGGCATCATGGCCCAGTGTGATGGATGAATATGTGGAGTACTTAAAAGAGAACAACGAGCTTGAGCATGAACAATCGTGATTACTGTTTCATGGGATTCATTCGGTCACGAAATTTCTGAACTTCACATAGAGTCAATGGGACTGTCCATTACTAATTCATCTTATACGACCCTGATGGATAATTGGTAGAGGCAACCAGTAATAGGAGGATGATATCATATTAACTCATATTATTTATTGAACCTGATTGAAGAACCACTCAATCTGGTTTAATAACTAGATCGTATCTAGACTAGCAGTGTCATTCTACAAAAGGTTAATTGACTGTATTTATTAAAATCTATCCATTGTCCCTCAAAATCTATTATCTTATCAACCCAATACACGTTACATCATTAATTTAACAAACTATCAATACTCGATTTGCGCAAAGCCAAAAGCGTCTTTGAAGCGTCATTATCTTCGTACTCACTCGAAGGAGTCCGGCTTTCGTGGCCAAATACCACTGTAGAATTAAGTGGTTTGGATTTGAACAATTTTTTCTTGGGTGGCTCACATACTGGTGCAGACAGATTGATAGCAGGATCAGGCAATGAGAAACGATTGTTTTTCTGGAGCTTCCCCAAATTGGAGGTTAATTGCGGAGTAGGAAATGAAGAACGAATAGGATTGGTAAGAGGCGATGTCCCATTGGAATGGAGTAAGACTGTGTGGGGTGATACAGGAAGTGAAGCCTTCCTAGAGTCTGAAGATGTAGATGTGGAATATTTGTTGAGCAAAGTTAATATGGGAGCCATATCGGGAGTTATGTCAGGTGAAAGGAGTTGATTAGTGGAATCAGAGGGTTCAACCGACTTTGATTTGGGTTTGGATTGAACCTCCTCATCATCAGGCAGATCGTCGATATGAGTCTCACATTCTTCATGGATAGTGGTCACCAGATAATTACGTTTAAGATCATCTGATTCACTAGATTCGGCTTCGTTCAATAACTCCTTGAAGTTAAATTCCTTGTCAATATTTCTATAATGGTTAACATCAAGAGGAACCTTGGCAAAACTAATATCAAAGTCTTGGCCAAGTAATTCTTGTTGTTTCTGGATCACATGGTGTAAGTAAAGAATGTATTCTACTGACGCCTTCAAGATAGTCAATTTATACATCCCATCAATCTTATTCCCATTATTATTAGAGGTTTGTTTGTTACTAGGCTTGATGGTAGGGCTGTTGACAGAAGAAGTGGTCCGACACGCGGGGATAAGATATTTCAACGCTTCGAATTCCCGGTTGATTTTGATCCGACGTCTTTTTTCAATGATCGAGTGTAGCTGCTTGGTTTCATGTTTTCTCTTGGCCAATTCCTCCGAATCCACATTCGCACTAGACCGTCTTCTCTTCTTTTTTTGCAGCACTGATGAAGACGAAATGATATCCAAATCCTTCTTACGTTCAGAGAGGTAATCGTTGGTCAATATCTCATAGTTGTGATCTTCAGAATCTAAATCCTTGTTGAGCTGAATAATGGTTGTCTTGAGGACTGGTGGGGCGGGAAGGGTCATCTTGTTCAATAATATAGTGAAAAATTATTAGGATGATTTGGGGGCCACGAAGTGAATGATAACTGGTGTATTATAATACTGGTGGCGGTTGTGAAGGTTGTACTGGTTCCTGGTTGTTTTTTCAAGCGTTTAACGGGGGCCAGTGTATTAGAGCTAAGGGCTGGGCCTATGAATGAATGGTAGCTTATGATGAAAGATTCAGTTGACTACTGGCTTGCCAACAAAGTTAAGAGGCGTTGACTACATTTACGGATGGCGCCTGTTTTATATATTGAACCCACGTTTGGTAATTGATAAAATAAACGTGTGTCAGTCACACGAGCTTTATCAGTAATATGCCGTTCCCCACGTGTGATAGCAACCCAGCCCTGGCCCTATTTTTGGGGCGTTGGCAGCGGACACACGACCCGGCTATTTACTAGAACCAAGAGGCTGAAGGCCCATGTGGTCTTGTGCGGCAGATAGCCCCCGTGGGCCTCGTGCGACACTAAAAGACCACAAGCCTCACAAGTTCCAATCCCGGCTGTGTGCAGGGCCCAGGCTATCCCCACGTTGATCCAGATATTAATCGAATGGTTGCTGTTAGAGGCTCCTCAGGGTGATCCTCGTTTTTATAGCGACTGATAATATTGTGTGGTCGATAGTCCCTTGAAATTATGAGATCCCCATCGCCCTGCGATTTGGCCGACAATATTACCGCGCTGTCACTTCTTGTGATCGGCGAATGTCATTGACGATCAAATGCCATAAAGTAGTACAACGACTTCGGATCGCTATTGTCACCACTAGACAGATCTAGAAGCGTTGTAGTTGGTATTGTGGCCCATAATAAGACCCATACTGCAATACTCTGGAGGTCCGATTGATCGAGTCAAGTGCATGATAATTATTTTCACCATCTCTATTAGTTCAACTAAGGTATTTTCTTGATTTAGCTGGTGAACCCGTGCTAGTTTTATACCATTATAAATTTGGCACTAGGCGCTAGTGAGCTGGCCCCTTCACAACTGGACCCTTTGATTAGAGGGAACAAATTGAATGGGATGTGTCCGCACTATTGTGAGCTCAATTGACTGATTAAACCAACTGAGGCTCACGAGAAGAAGACAAAAAATTAAGCTATACAAGAAAAACATTTACTTCACTAATATTGAACCACCACTTATACGTAAATTCTCCTTTCTACAGTCCTTGTTGCTATAACGCTTAGCTAAATCAGTTTGGCATGGCAGTCACTTATACAATTAAAATAAGATATTCAATTCTTGTAAATAATAAAAATGGTTTATATTTTTCATATATAAAATAAAAATTTGGTTTGATTGGTATTATACAACCATTTGCATCATCTATTAGTAGACCAATCAGAATCATAATTAATGATTTCGGTTGGAAAATGTTCAACATTTCTTTGACACATTATAAAATTTTCCTTAGATCAAACTGTAATTCAACATTATAATCCGTCTATAAAATAACTTCGGTATCAAAAATCCTGAATTATGCAAAAGACAGTTTAATAGAGTCATCGATAGCTGTTTTAACATGACATTTAATAAAATTATATTCACCATAAATAGGCTCATATTATCATTACAACAGTATACCTGGTCATTACGATATATACGATAATATACGATACTAGTAATACACTTGGAGATTTACCGGCCCACCGTTGGTTCGTGCACTCATCAATCACTACCATGTTGGCCAAGTCCACACACTACGTGTATTTGGTCCGCACCGCTATCGCCATCATAAGCTTCGCTCGACTTATTAATTTGGGTGTTGTCGCAGACTCTTTTTGCAACCGCTACCATGACAAGAAAAACCTCCAAAAAACCTCTATCCCATTCAACCACTATCAACACTCGCAAGCTGGGCCCATACCTTCAGCCAGCTCCGGTTCCCAAAGAAAATGCCTGGAGTTCCAACAAACTCACCATGGGCGTTAGCGCTCCCGAATCAGACAAAACCAACCAGGAAAACCAAACTTTAGATGGTGAGGAACTGAATAATCAATGGGATAGTTTTAGCCCAGTCCCTCAAATAGACCCATTTATGGCGTTTTCTCCATTTCCAAAAACCCCAAGCCTGGCGTATCCTTTTCACATCCCATACTTTTGGCCACCTCCAATTCCTGAAATTCCTCCCGGACCATATCCTCCCTTAATGAATGCTTTCCCTATGAATTGGTATCCTGAGATTCCATTCGGGTACCCTCCTATACATCTTCCTCCATTTTCACCCACTTACCGTCAACCAGAAATCAAACCTGATTTGACCAAAAGTGCACATGTAATGGCGGCTATCAAGGTTCAGCTTGTCTACTATTTTTCGCCAACAAATTTGGCCAAAGACGCTTACCTTCGGTCATTATTTGATCGTACTGATGGAAGTGTCAGGTTGGCCAAAATTGCCCAATTTAATAGAATCAAAGCCTTGACTAATGGCACACAAACTACTGAATTGTTGGTAGCTGCTATTAAAGAGATCGGTACTTTGGAGTTGCTTCATGACAATGGTGCCGTGAGAGTCAACAATTGGCATGTTTGGATTACAGAGTAATCTAGCTCGTATTTTGGTTGCAAAATACATTACGAGTGGTTTGTTGACAACATTTATAACCCCATTTGCCCTCGTGGTAATAGCTCCCAAACACAGATGTATGATTCAAATCATATTTATCCTCGACATATTCAGTTCGTTTCAATCCATTCTTGTCCAAGTTAGATTTATGATCATCCACGTCAATTTCTCGTATATTAAGCCTTTCTTCGTTGGTAGCTCCGTATCGTTCCATTATTGATTGCTTCTTCAAAGTGGCCTGTTTTAAAACCTGTTCTTTATGTTCTTTGGCTTTGAGCATCATCAACGTAGGACTGGCTTCAATATTCAAATCAAGATCGGCTTCAGGAAGCTCTTCTCCTACGTGATCCTTAGACTGCTGCTTTTTCCAGTCTTTATCCTTCTCCCAAGCAAACTTTTGAACTTCTGTGAAACTGATTCCATCGGATTTCTTGACAAATTCATCTTCATCATTCAAAAACCCTTTGGCCATATTTTTAGTCAATCTTGACTTAGGATCGTAGTCAATACGGATCTTACTACCCACGTTGCTGGTAATATTATAGATATAGGAGGGAACATCTTGTCTATCACGAATGGTTTTTTCCATGGGATCTTCCTTTATGAATGTACGGAGATCTTTACGATTCAAGCCCAATTCTATCAATTCCAATTCGTAATCGGTATCATCAGAATCATAATTCTTCCCTTCTTTCTGTTGGTCTTTTTTACGTCTTTTCCGATTCATTTCCTCCCAATTAGCTAACACCGACTCCCATTGTTTCAGTTCGTATCCATACCATCTATCACGTTTGGAGTCATAATCCTCGTTTTTCTTGACCCTGATAGACCCAACGTGATCGAAATCATCATGAATTCCTTGTCCAGCCTTCGCCTCACTGTAATCTATAACCTCTTCAACATTCTTCCGTTGATGTGCGAGATAATCATCCTCTTTGGTACCAGAACTGGATTGATACCATGGCTTTGCCACGATGTATTTGGGAATATAAGGGTTGACTTCACCTGGCTTCAAATCAGACGGATGTTGGGGTTTATCGTTGCCATCTTGCATGTTTATCTCGAATCGAATTTATCTCATCGAGTCTATACTAGTTACGTAACGGCTGGTGCGAAGTCAGCTATAGTACAGTCTAACAATATTATACATTATGCTATCTAATTTAGAATCCGGTCCATTCTTCTTCTTCATCATCATCCTCATCCTCATCTTGATTTTGTTCTTCCTTCTCTGCTTCTTTTTCATTTTCTTCTACTTCCACTACTCCCCAAATGCCTAATCTGGAATCCTTTAATATTTCCTGTTTACACATATCTCTTAAAGTCTTTGTACGTGCTTCAGTACTTAATCTGACGAAAGGAGAAATTAATTCTTTCACAGGAACACCTTCGACAATTTCTCTCTTTTTGGTCACCAATTTTTCAATTTTAGAATCATATTTCTTGTCAGTACTGTCAAGGTCATCAATTTCTGCTTGTAATTGGGAAAGATCCTCAAACATCACAAACTCCAATTCATCAAGATATATGTCACAGAAATGATATGGAAGTGCAGCAGGTACGTTCATCCCACCACTTAATATAGTCTTGTTTAACACCGATAAAAATTGTTCCAACACAACTGCTTTCTTTCCTTTGCCCCATTTGTGTTGCTTAACGAATTTGAAACTATGTCTTAATATTCTTCTTATTAAAAGATAGTATTTATCTATTCTCCATTGATCGATCGAAGGCCATTCCTTTATGATGATATCGCAAAACGCTTCCAATAATAATGCAAATTGGTCCACAGAGACCACTTCTGAATAGATATTACCCAACCCTTCAGCTAATCTTTCTTGGGCCTTGGGTCTGTCACAAAACCACATGGAATAGTATAATCCCTTCCACAACTTTTCCATGTCCAAAAGAGTGAGTTGTTTTGAGGACTTGGACACAAGGTACCTTTTCAAGGACTCCAAGGCGGCATCTCTGGTAGCCTTTTCGTTTGAGGCCAACTTCTTGACAAATGTAGACGTTTGGGACATGATAGTGATGAGCAGAGATGGCTGAAAAATTTATAGGTATACGGTCACGTGCGACTGATTGGGTAGTATAAGATTACACTGTATAGAGGTTTAAGAGGTAAGAATGGTAGAAGAGGGTTAGAATGGTAGAGGAAGTCAAAAATGGTAGAGGAAATCAAAAAAAGTAAAGGGTCGGTAAAATTCATAACGATGTACCATATCGTTTCAGTAAAATTAACCTGATAAAGTCAGATTGGTGGGTCAGATTGGTGGGAGTTTTATCAGTTAGAGATCCACAATTCTATTCATAGACATTACCAGGCACTGCCAGTGATTTTTGGCGACTAGAAATGAGTATTCTTAGCTGATCATGGCAGTAATTTTTCTGCTTAACTTGCACAACCTTTTCGTACACTCTTTGGATGGTTCAATTATCCATACACATGTTTCACATTACGTTTATTATACATACAAGATGAAACCACAAGTGGCAACTCCGTAGCCGGAAGTCGGACCAGATCAACAAATCCACAGCATCTCGATGAAAATGTTTGGTCAAATTGGCTTGAACAACAATGGCCCGCCAACTTGCCTGAATGAACAACAGACTGGCGACCTAAACAATCAAGTATCTGACAGGAATGTGCAACAACTTAACCGCGTAACCAACAACACCCATCATGATGAAACCAACACCAACGGCTCTGATGATCTTGAAGTATTCTAAAACAGTTAGTAGGGCTCGAGACACGGGGAGAATTTCACATACCTTTCTTGTCTGGTTTTTGGCACTTCTTGACGAAGGCACTTCCGTCCTTGAAGAATTCGACGGGCACTTCTGTGAATTTTTCCAAACCTTCAGCCATGATTAGTAGTGGTGATTAAAATGGACGACGTGTTGATAAGTGCGCGCGAGTGAACGAAGTAGTGTGTGCAACATTTCGAAAGCGGCCAAGTGAGTGAGGCGATGGTGGGAAAGAATCAGAAAGGAAAGAGAAAAGAGAAAAAGAGAGAAGGAGAAAGAGAGAGAGGAAAAGGTGAGAAAGGAAAAGGTGAGAAAGGAAAAGGGTGAAAAGTGAAAAAGGAAAAAGTAAAAAGTGAAAAAGTTAAAAAGAGGTTGAAATTTCAATTTTAAATGGATACACTTTGAACGTTTTTGATAGAATTATTGGGCTCTTGAAGTAGTCAACGAAGCTCATAGAACTAGATAAAATTAGGAAAATAGTTAGTCGCTAGTTAGTCGCTAGTAAGCTAGTCGTTATAAATTAGTCACTAGTAAGTCACTAGTTGGTTATTTGGTGATATTAATAATTCATAGGTGGAATTAATTGTGAATAATATTTACTGAGCATGACAATCACTTACTGTCATTACACAAGTCACAATCACTAGAGAATACCAATTCTGAGTAATTAAATTAATTTTGTCTTGTTCTACCGGGAGAGCAACATCACTTTTATGAAACTGAATCTTGTGTGAAACCCATTTGAAGTTTTCTTTAACTAGTCTTGATGTATCCTGGTCATGTCCTGGCCCATACGCGTTGCTAGTAAATGTGTATCTAATGGTTACACTAATCATTAGTCCATTGCAATGGCCGATAGCGCCATCATTGCAATCGGGTAGTCAATCGTAACTTTTCTACAATAATCAAATTGTAAACATTCGTTGTTTGGTTAAAGTCACTGGTGCTCCACCTCCGAAACCTACAGCCATGCACCCCAAAATCGACAAAGTCGGGGCTTAAAGGCTTTCTTTTAATTTGGCATAGCGTCGGGCGAAAGATTTGATGTTTTTTGGTTCAAGACAGTAAGTGATATGGACTATATAATAGCGTAATTGGTATTTTGCCTAATAATCATTCAATATGTCTATCTGGAATCATACTATTAGTTGTATTGTACGGTTGTGGTTTTAATATAAGATTCCAGTAGTCTAACTACTTCCTAGATGCCGCAAAAGACTTGTTCTGGCCTTGTTTCATTTGGCTGCAAAATCCCAATTCGTCCTGTATGGCAGGCCCTTAAACTTGATTAGTTTCATTCATCGTGATGACTTACATTTTGTCTATTATAACTCTATCGTCATTACTTCATTACTTAATTATATCAAATCTAAAAACTTTTCGTCCTCTCCGTCATTTTCTGAACTCAATTTGGCTACGACTTCTTCCCTCTTCTTTTCAAGCATATCTCTATACTTAGGATATTTGTCATTTTGATACCATTCCAACAAATCTTTCCTCATGCCATCATCTATGGACCACTTTGTTATTAATGGTAAACAGTGACCTCCTTTGAGAGTTTTACACTTGTAGTCCACAAATCGCTGGAGTGCGTGTGCATATATCCCATAAATGGCATCATCAATCGTACCCACGATGTTTGTATTGGCACTTCTTTTGTTGAAGGACCATTTAGAAATTTTGTACAGTTCGTACTGGTGTAACAAAGATGATAAGATTTGATAGTAAGTATCTTCCACTTTTTCTGACTCCAATTCTTCATTTAAAAAGTCCAAATATCTCTTATAAATATACCTAGAGAATACTCCATCATTTTGTTGGTATAAATCCCATAATGCTGTGAAACTTTTGTAACGTTCGTTTTGTAATCCTTTGACAAAATTCAAGTAGCCTGAATAATCAAAATTGGCATTCTTTTGAATTTCCTTAAGACTTGGTGTAGCTTTATATTTCTTACCTAAGTCAGAACCTTGATACTTTTGTAAATAATGTTGTAAAGATTTTTTGGGTTCAAATCTGGTAGTGATATCACTCCATTTGAAAACATCTTGCCAAAAAGATTTGGATGCTGGACCAGAAATATCTAAATTATAGGAATCCTGGAAGGTATTGATGTATTTTAATGCTTCGAAAAACTTGCCGTTATAACTTAAGGAGATCATAATAGCTTTGATAATGGTAATATCAGGATAATTAGGATCATCAAATGATGGTTTGGTGAAACTTGGATTTAATTTCCCTTCGGAATTGATTCCCCATTTTGCCTCAATATAATTCAAAAGGGCAGTCACATTTTTGGAATAACCCATGGAATATATTAATGTGGTCACAAGGTCATTATTCATCATGATCTTGTTACACTTCTTGCGAAGATTGTAACGGAGAAATTCTTTGTACAAGGATTCGAAGGTGATTTCGTGGTTGATTGGACCTTCTCTTGGGTTATAATATATTGAGCTTGATAATTCCGATTCATTAATAACCCAATGACTAGGGTAACCTCCTCCATAAACTTGGAATTTTAAGATCCATAATTTGTGAGTCATAAAATCAATATGATCAGGGCCAAACTGAGCCTCGAATCTTTGAAACCATTTGGATGCCAAATCGAGCTTGAGATTATGAAGCTCCATGTAAATCAAGTTTTCGTAATCGTTGACATTCAATTGAAATCCCGTCAAATCAGGGGAATCATATAAGTCCAATCTTTTAGATTTAGAATAGATACTCTCACCTGAACTTGAGTAGATCAAATTACTGTAGAAGTCTCTGATTTTCATCACCAACTGTCTAGAATGTACGAATTTAGGATCTTGATGAGATTTCGATAACTTGTCACCCAAATTCAAATTTTGGGCAGCCTTTCGAACAGGCGTATTGACGGTATACTGATGCATGAGATGGATTTGATGGTCGATGACAGTCTTGATGAGGTATGAGATCTCCTCGCCTGAAAGTACTTTGGTGATAGGAGTAGATGAAACATTGGACCATTGAAGTAACACATCCATCAATGTGGAGTATGACTTACTTTCCTCAAGTTTGTAGAGCTCTTTCTTGATGGCATTACTCTGATCGACTTCTCCTGTCACTTTAGTACTAAAAGACTTGGAGTTGACTGACAAAAGATAGGCCTCGGAAGATACACTGGACAAGATGTTCTTTACTTTTGGAGATTTGGAGTCGGCCTGAACCGAAATTTCTTCTATGATGTCATGTGATAACGGGATGGTGGTGGTAGTGGTTATCGACCGTGTGTACGGTTTCACCAAACGAAGGCCCGAAGGTCGTCTTGTTAGAAAAGACATGGTAAAACTTTTCAGCTAAATTGTAGTAGTACGACGAATTAATAGCGAGGGGTCGTGCGCGCGCCCGGAATCATCAGAGAGTATTTATTTACACTGGCAAAAGGATTACCATGTGTGAAAAGGAAACGATTTGGTGTGAGTAGGGCTGGACGCTTTTGTAAAGATGAAGTATGTGTTTTTTCAGCTAATTTTTGGATATTTGTATGGGTGATTCCGAGCCCTCCCGATGTCGCATTTAACTAGCTCGCTATGATTTTCATGATTCTCTCTATAACCAGAGCATTTCTCACTATATAATTGTTACAGTATATGATGAAAGTTAAGCCCATCTCCAGTTAGATATATAAAGCGACACTATCATAAGCAAAAATTTATTTTACTATTTGATGGGTGAGATATATTTATTTTAACTCTTATCGGATGATAATTAGTTTTCTGTTGATTTTGAGTCATTTCACGGTTACTCATTTCCAGAAATAACGGTTCCATGCCGCCAAAACAAGGTCGAGGCTTTGTGTAAACAATTCTCGTTGGTATGGTGAAATCATTGGGGTTTTTTTGTTGAAAGAGAATGGTGAAGTTCTCTGAGTTTTGTGGTGAAAAGTCAAGCGTCTTTTATAAAATTTTAATTTCGCACCCAATTGTGAGATTTTCACAGAAAATTCATACTCAACCAAAGCCACCAGCACTAAGGTAGTTACCAGTCCAAACCTAATTTCAGTGCTTTAAACAAACCGAAACTTTCAGTTCCCCTTGTTGGAGTGTTTGTAATTTCACTTGATGATTGTAGTATGATTTTACTATGATTTTACCATGATTTTACTATGAGATTGCTATAATTTTACTATGATTTTACTATGCTTTTACTATGATTTTACTATGCTTTTTACCAAATTTTTCTTACGATCTTACTTTAATTTACTATGTGTTTTTATATATGATTTTTACTATATTTGACCACTACTCGGTGGAACTGGTGAGATAACCCCATCTATATCAATGGGTTCAGAACCAAAATTTACTCATTCACTTCATAGAGATCCGTATTTTATTAATCTATTAATCTTTTCTATATTACAATCACACCGTGTATTTACCTGTTGGTGCCATGTTCTCCTCTTTTGCAGCGATTTCAAGCCCTTCGATCATTCTCTGCCTAATCATGTTATTGGCTTCCCTAACTGAGCTTTCGGTCAATCCTTCGACCAATAAATATAACTTGGGAGGTACATCCTTCCCATTCTTCTTGCCGGATTTGGGGAACGTATTTGGAGGATAGAATTGTCCTTTATTGGTGATCGAGGTGGCAGTGGCTTCAATGATGCTAGAAAGACTTTCTCGATTAACCACAACCCACCTAGCCTTTTGAGAAAGATCATTGATAGTGATTCTGGAATGGAATTTACATTTGTCAGGGCCAGAAGTTTCAGGGGCTCTACCCTCAATGATTTGAAAATCTGGCAATTTGGCTTCGATCTCGGGTTTGGGACCTGCAGCTTCTGATTTAGTAGAACTCGATGGTTTCACCAGATTAAATTCTCCACCATAAGACTTCTTTTGAAGATCCATACTACTATCTCTCTTTTCTTGTAAATTATCCAAACCTTTACCTCCAAACCCAAACTGAAACTTCTCTTTACCCGATTTGACCTTATCAAGAAAAGCAGTACTGATATCTATTAATTCCTGAGGGATAGAATTATCTTCTTTACTTGATCTCATAGCTCGAACCAAATCTGTGATGGATCTTTCTTGATCGGATCCCACAAATGTGATAGCTGTACCCTGATTTCCAGCTCTACCAGTTCTTCCCACTCTATGAACATAGTCTTCCATATGGTTGGGAGCATCATAGTTTATCACCAAATTTAAATTCTTGACATCAAGTCCTCTAGCTGCAATAGAGGTTGCAATTAAAATATCTACTCCACTTGAACTTGATGAAAATTCTTTGATAGCATGTTTTCTGTCAATTTGATCTTTACCTCCATGGATAACCTTACAAGCAATATCTCGTGATAATAGTTTCACAAGAATATTATCTGCACTGGTTTGCTTTTCCACAAACACTAAGATTTTGCCATCATCCCTCGTTCTGAATTCGTCTATTATTTCCACCAATTTCTCAAACTTCTCTTCTTCAAGCGGTCTTTGTAATTTGTCAAGATGGAAAAGCTCAACTTTCTGAGTAATCTCTGATGCAACCACACTTATTCCTCCTACCGAGACTTCAATGGGGTCTTGAAGTATTTTACGAGCCAAAAGCTCCATTTTTTTGGGGAAGGTTGCAGAAAACAACACCGTCTGACGATCAGGTCGTACTTGACTGAACACCTTGGTGACTTGTGGCTCAAACCCCATATCAAACATTCTATCTGCTTCATCCAAAACCACATAAGTGACTCTTTTAAGGTTGGTTACTCTTCCTCCATTAGCAGATAACAAGTCAATAATTCTACCAGGAGTCCCAATGACAATTTGAGTTCCCTTTTTCAATTCGGATATTTGGTGCTCGATGGAGGAGCCTCCGTAACAACAACAGGCGGAGAGATTGAGTTTAGGAGCAAAATTCATCACTTCCTTGTGGATCTGAAGAGCAAGCTCTCTTGTAGGAGTCATGACAAGAGCCACGGGCCCATCACCTTTTTCAAGAGGATCTTGATCTTGTACGTGTCTCAACATAGGCAACACAAATGAAAGTGTTTTACCAGACCCAGTTTTTGCGATACCTATAAAGTCACGTCCCAGCATGATGGAAGGAAGGGCTTGTGCTTGTATAGGTGAGGGCTTGGAAAACTGAAGTTTATCCTCTATCACAGCCATAAACGAAGACGGAAGTCCCAATTGGGAAAAGGTAGATATGGGTAAAGGAGAATTGGAACCTCTAACCTTGATACCGCCCAAATCTTCTTTCAAGTATTGCATCAACTCTGGATTTGACTTCATTAATTTTGCTACCGAATCAGTATAAAACACCTTACGGAATGGTTTATATTCTTGCTGGGAATGATCGATCACCGTCAACTCTTTTTCTTTATTTTGGTTTTTGATTCGTGACGAGAGCAACCGTTGCTGTTCTTCCTCTTCCACCATAAGTTCTTCCTCCAAATCTCCTTGATCATCATCTTGCTCTATTATCTTTTCTATAGTTCCAGATTCTTCTTCGAGACTCTTCAAGTAAAGATCCAACTCATCCACCTCATGGTCAGAGCTCACTCTAACGGCCTCCAAAACAGGTTTCTTGAACTTTGGTTTGACTACTTCCTCGTCTTCATCATCGCCAAAAGCTGCTCGCTTGGTGACAGTGCTCTGGGGTGTCTTAAGCCTCCTGGCGCCAATTTTGATGGTTGTTTTTTGTAGTTGTACAGGCTTGTTCAACGCCTTCTTACGTTTCCATTCCTCAAGCTTTCTCTTCTTGGATTCTTCTAAGGTTTCTGGTTTATCTTCAGATTTGGCCTGCTCCTTTTTGGCTTTCCAGGCAGCAAGCTGTTCGATTCTTCTTTTCCGTTTTTCTTCTTTGGAGAGCTCCTCCGTGTTAGTAAGACTGCTTGACATGTTCTACGAACGCTGGTAGTGGTATGGGAAGGGGTGGTAATGTGTTAGAAGAGTAATGCGAAATTGAAACGGTTTGCGACACAAGTATACCATCAGAGGTGATGATAGCAGAAAAATGGGTTAAGGAAAAAGATGAGTCTTTCAGTTAACGTTTCTGAAGACAACTAGAGCCTCTAGTAGAATTAGTGGGATATTTTTATAGATAAGTCATATCCCTATACGGCAATAAGATATATATATATATATATATATATAGATGTATGTGACTAAGAAGGGCTTCATTATTTCAAAAATCCATATAACTTAATAAATAGGTCATTTACCTGCCCAATTTATATAATTATATGTTAATTATCCAGCATAGGAAATTATTGATCATATACCTATGTATTGGTAAGTCATATAATTGTATGTTAATTTGTCAATTATTTATCGATCGTTACCTTATGATTGTAACAATAATCACTATCTTGTGTGTAATGACCTATGCCTTCAATAAAATCATCTTTACCTTATAATAATAGTCCTAAATGTATATATTTAGTATACAATGATCCGAGATCTATATCTATTTATTATACAATGATCCTTCTATATCTATATAATATACAATGATCCTTCTATATCTATATAGTATACAATGATCTCATCTTTCTAATGTTCAGTTACAATAAACATAATTTCAATAGAGACCTTCAACCTTCTACTTGGCTACAGATTATTGGTATATCTAGTGATGAGTTGAGTTTATTGTCATATTATAGGAGCTAGGCTCATGCATTGGACTATAACGAGGTGGTCACAGTCACTGTCTGGGAGTTCAACAACAAGATCAGCTGCAAATCATCCAACCATATTGCCAAATTGTTGGTATAATCAAATGACTCTTTATCGTTTAAATGGGTTCCTATGGGTGGTGCAGGTAATGTTGAAAAAATCACAGCAGTGGAGTCTTTGGGTGAATGGAGTTTCATCAACTCGTTTAATATTAAATGTTGGCCCTTGGCAGGAATGTCATTAAAACTTAATTGTTTCAATTCTTCCTGTAATTGTTTTTGAGTAATAGTCTTCTCCTCAGGTTTTGACTCGGGCTTGGACTTCTTTTTGTAGATTTCAGATCGGGAATTGGCTGGTCCTGATGCTAAAGTAAATGGACTCTTTAAAGATGATTCGATATTATTAAATGCTAATCCTTCATCATCTTCTTCGTCGTCTTGTGCCAAAAATTGAGGGGTTTTCAAGTGTTGGATAATCTCATCATCATTGGTGATGATCGAGGGCGATAACAATGCAGTTCGTTTTGAAGGTTTGCGGGAATTACTTCTGCTTGGGATTCTGGAATGACTTCTGCTTCCAGGTCTAGCTTCGCGTGATTGAGTTAACGTAAAGTAATCTTTGACTTTATCAGAGCTTTTAGTTTTGACTTCTTCTTCCTTGGAAGTTTCCTTTATATTTTCATTGTGCTCCTCATCTTCATGCTCATGTTCATCTTCTTCATCTTCTTCCTCTACATCTTCTTCGTCATCAACAAATTGTATCGATGGCTTATTTTCATCATCGCCATCTTCCTCATCATCATCATCATTGATTTGCGATTCAGGTATTTTCACTGACAGGAAATTTGGTCTCAAATTGGACCGGGAAGATCTAACAGAAAGCTGATCGGTGGATCCAAATCTTTTATTAATCGAATCCACGTCAAGTGCTCCAAATCGGTTATGTCTAAGTTCTTGAAGCTTATTGGTAAGTGGGGCCTTGGGTGTTTCTTTCGAGTGTCCAACAGATTTATCCACCTTATGCTTAGAACCAATAGAGTTCGCTGGCGAAGCATTTATAGATCTATTGATTGGTGTGTTTTCAAATCGACTAGATGTTCCATATGTAGTTGTAGTGTCAGAGTTCCTGTCGTTGGTAGACAGATCACTTTCGTAATTTGAATCTTTTTCACTGTCACTACTATCACTATAATCAGC
Source organism: Suhomyces atakaporum (assembly GCA_030561405.1). Classification (NCBI taxonomy): domain Eukaryota; kingdom Fungi; phylum Ascomycota; class Pichiomycetes; order Serinales; family Debaryomycetaceae; genus Suhomyces; species Suhomyces atakaporum. The sequence goes on from JAKTXH010000050.1 coordinate 30,014, forward strand.
ATTGTTAGAGTACTTGAAATATTGATCAGCATTCTGAGTATTCATATTAAGTGATAACGATAATCCTTGTTGATGCAAATTTGAAATGGTGTACCTTCGATTACTCAAGCTGGCTGAAATTGGAACTGGAGGTGAAGCTGAAGTATTTAGATTCAATGGACTAAAAACAGTCTTGTCACATTTTCCGGTGCTATTTTGATTCAAATGGAGCTGAGATTGAGATTGTTTCATTTGCTGTCTCCTCAACCTTTGCTTTTCCAACTCCTTAAGCGTATCTCTTGCATTGCATAAGTTTTTCCACCATTGATCCTCTTTCAATGTATGATCTATCTTTTCAAATTGATGTTTGTTGGTGGAAGTCTTAGAATAACCTCTAACTAAGAAGTTGTATGAGGTTAAGTTACCATCATCAAGGTTTACGATTTTAATTTCTGCATCAATCCTTAATGATGATAATAAGTTTTCAAGTCTCTTTCTTTCATCGTCTATTTCAGAACTGGTCTCAACAAAAGCAATGATTCTTAACTCGTAAAAATTGAATTTCCATTCTGGCACTGTGACTAAAATAGCACCAAGTTGAAGAATTAAGGTATATGTATCGAAGTTGGTGGACAAAACAGATTTTCCATCATCCATTTGACTAATTGAACTCATTTGAATAGGGTATAAATCAATATATTTCTTCTTTTTACCACTTTTTCTGTGTCCATTAGTTTCATCTTCCCAGAAGTATCCCATTTTTTGCCAGAATTTTGGTTTTTTGTCAGAGGTAGGTAATTGCAACGATCCAAAATTAGCAGCCACCGCAACGGTTGCTTGTAAGATTATTAAATCTTCAACAATCTGAACCCATTGACTAATAGAAACCTTTCTTTCCTTCCTGCAATCATCAGTGGGTAATTTCAAATTGGCACCCTTAGATAATGGTAATGATACACCATGTTTTACGAAATCATAGAAACCCAAGACAGTAATATTAGGTCTCATACCTCCAAGACCAGAACCAAGATAGATATTTCTAACCCCCCAAGGTAAGGTTGGACCAAGAGCAATTTGAACAAAGGCTTTACTTTTCGAGACATCTCTAAGTTTAATCCATGCTTGCTTTTGATCTCTAAGTTCTTTATAAGATTCCGTTGAAAATGATTTGTTAACTCCATTAGCAGTCAGATCTGTGTCATCATTCATAAGCACAACATGTCCAATAATGTATAAACCTCCCTTCTTCAAGTGATTACAAAATCCAATCAAATTCCACGAAGTTTTTGGATCGTCACAGAGTAAAAGAATTTGAGGTCTCCAATATTTGACACCCATGTTTAATTTCAAACGAAGAAGGTATTTTCTGACCTGATGATAAATTAATAGTTGTGAGATGTCACCGAATTTTGAAGGTGGAGTCAGATAATGAATCATAAGAATTAAAAACATCAAGAATACTATGACCAAGGTGGCAGAAATACCATCCACAATAAACATGGCACCAAGACACATTAAGGCCCCTGTGAATGCGGTTTTAGAACTGAAATATTTGAATGAAGGTCTGAAATTTGGAGCTGACCCTACTTTAAGTAAGAAACAAGCAATGTTTGTCACAATAAATGTCATTAAGAATGCCATGGTAATGAAGGTTGCAATTTGATTAATGTCCGCAAAAAGAAATACTTGGGCAATGAGCCAGGTTAATGTGATACTAGCAACCTGGGCTTTATATTTGGCTTCCTTTGATTTTTTTAAAGTGGTAAAAATGGATAAGCCAGGAATGATTTTGTCATCTGCAATTGCATTTAACATGGATGCTGCACCCACTACTCCCATGATGACTGAAAATAATGAAGTGGAGAATTCTCCAACTATGACAATAATACCCAGAAGATTGACGGTTTGAATAATTTTGATGTCGGTATGGAGCAATTCTCTAGGAACCGAAGCACCCATTGCCACGATTACCAATGAATAAAGAATGAATGTAATAAATAAACCTTTAAGTGTCCCTTCAGGGATACTTTTAGAAGGATTTCTCAATTCTCCAGACATTGATGCACCAGCGAATATACCAGCAGTGGCAGGAAAGAATATACCAAAAAGATTTCTAAATGTTTCTGGTTCTCCTGGAGGTTGTACTGATCCTGCAGCACCACTAGTAAATGCGGGCCAAAGGTTTTCAGTGAAGGTATTCCACGACAATCCTGAATACCAGAGGTTATCATGAGGAGCAGGTAATGGATAAAAGGGTTGAACAAAAAGGGTGGAAATTGGAATGGAAATTGTACTTAAAGTAAGGGCAATAAAAAGGAAAAATGCAGTTTTAGACACTAATTGTGATCCCACCAAGGCAACACCCGTACAGAAGGCCAAGAGCACGGAGGAGTAGAGAAACTCCCACCAGTATCCCACCGGGAGTAAAGAAGCCACCTCGCCGCCACCGGTCCCAAAGTTGACTAACAAAGGTTCGATGAAACCTACCACATTCAATGATGAGTTAAGGATCTGACCAATAAAGAAGATGATACCGATGGCACCACCAAATTCAGGACCCAAGGATCGGGAGATCATATAGTAGGCACCACCACCCTTGACGGTTCCGTTAGTAGAAATGGCACTAATAGACATGGTGGTAAGGATATTGATACCATAAGATAGCACCAAAAGGAAGAAAGTACCAAAGATTCCCATTTGACCTATAATGAACCCAAATCTAAGGAACATCAAGATGGAGAGCACATTCAAGGCAGTGGGTAAGAATACCCCTTCAAACGTCCCCAACTTGGCTGAGACATGTTTGTTTTGTTTCTTCGGTAGGAGAGGAGCCGATTCGGGGATCATAGGAGTCACGACAAATTGTAGGTAGAAGTAGTGACTGGACTAGATGTGACTAGTGGGTATGATCAAAGACTAGTCAGTAAAGGAAAGTTGCGATAACAATAAGCGAGAATTCGATGATTAGCAACAGTGAGAAAGTATGAGAAGCAGCGACAAGATAAATGTGAGATTATTATAGTGAACAAAATATGAACCAAATGTGAACGAATTTGGGGAGAATAATGTCGATGATGCTGGATGTTAAGAAGGTGATGGTTTACCACGAAAAATTCCGGCTTTTTTGAGGCTAGACTAGGTAATGATCTCAGACCCTGATAAATTAGCGGATAATCATATAAGAGGTTCGCATGGATTTCCGCGCTTCATCAAGGCTTAGATAGACCATCTAGGGCCAGATCAAGACTGTTCTTATTAGAAACATCAGATTATGAGTTCTGTTTCAGAAAAGCACTCTACCAGAAACTTCCGTAGTATCTCTGGTGTTCTTGACACCGTAATTGTCAGTAAGACAAACTTCACCATTCTTGTGATGAACCATTGTTTTCAGCTGGGTCTGGGTCCATATTGTAGCTGATTTTGGGCCTGTTTGGAGCCGGCTTTTAGTTCATTAGTATCCGGGCCAGTACTCTAGACAATCAATCTTGGCTGACCCAAGTAGATACTTGGGTGGGAAATCACCACATCTGTCAACATTCAACCGCCAATTGTTGCCAAAATGATTCTCACCAAGGTCGAAACTTTGGGACCCCTAGGCATTATTCCCGCAGGGATTTGTATCCATCCCAAGGACTATGAGTCCTACTTGAGATACCATTTTTTTGAGCCTGTTTGCCACCAATTGACCTATTGTATGGGGAAAACAATTGAGGTTGTTTCTGACGTTCAAATAAATCACTGGTCTGGACTTACCACCAGGCCATACTTCACCATCCAGGAAGGTTCTCGAATCCACTGTGTGGTGGAAGTGGTGGCTTATCCTCTCTTGGAGGATTTTGATATGTTCCATTACGAGATGTTGAATAAACCTCAAATGGAAACGGCCACCCACCAAATGGTCGGTGCTATGCTCTGTGCTCGAACAAGCTTTGGGATTCTTACTGATACATACACTGTCGTTTTGATTGAGTTGGATTTTGATTGGTACTCCCCCAACTCTGTTCAAGGAAGCTCCACACTCGAGTATATACCTGTTCGAGCGGCTGGTTTTAACCAGAGGTCTACTCTTCCTAATATTCGAGGAGGGTTGCTCTTCTTCTTGCAAAAGGCCATAGTTGAAGAGCAGGAGTACATGGAGCGTTTAAAACTAGTGGATCAAGTCTACCAGAACGTTTCCCGACTGTTTAATGGGGGGAGATCAAGCCATGACACTTTTCCTGTCTGACCTGACCTCTGATTAATCATAGCCAATAAGATAATTAATAGGGCAAAACTACTACTGGCTAATAAGACTACTACTGGCTAATGAAATATGATATTCCACTGAAAATAACATCTGATATACCGTTAGGCTTTATGGTTCCAATGGTTAATGATTCAACCAGTGCAAACCTCCCCCAACAACCCCTACTCGCACTTTTTGCAACCTTGCAACCACCTCCCACTCATTCAACAGAATTACCCAACTTTGGCAGTCAGGCAATATTACGCTCTAAACGACACAAGTGTCACCACCACCTGTTTCTACACCATAAACGAAAGTGGGCTCACTGTTGTCGCGAGCCCTGTCCATGTCACAATTAATCCGAAGTAATAATCTCGGGGAATCTGGTCCACCATGAGACAATTATAGCCCTTGATGACCCCTTGTTCCAACCGCCTCTCGCTAAACCAAAGAATTTGACTTCTGCTAGTAACTTCATTTAAGTCTCCATTTACCATCTCCAAAACTAACAAGCTAAAACGAACCATAAAAAAAAAAAAAAATTCATACAAAAATTTCAAACCCCAAAGATTCTTCCCCAAAACCACACAGTTAAACACCACAACCATTCATTGCATCCAAACAAGTCAACCTACCCATCATTCACCTTACCAACGGTTATCACTCCACCATCACCATCACGTGCCCCTCGCCACCAAAGTACCATCCGAAAAATTTTCCTGCACCATATATATCCATCCCAGCCTCCACAGTACCCCCTAAGAGATGTTCAGACTAATCTCATCCTCGCAAGGTCTCAGACCGGCCATACTTAAGGTCAGGGCAAACAAGCCTATTGCTCTCACCACGCCCACCATAACGCAATCACCTGCGCAGTTCTACCCCACCAGTTTCTCCAGATCAAACTCATCTAATTCCACCAATGCCAATGTGGTAAAGACCACCGGCCATGCTAAAATCGACAAGTTCATCGGTAGTGCCAGAAAAGATCCTTTGTTGAAGGATGTGGTGCAAGATGCCGAGCAAAATACCAAACTCAATCACTTTAGAGAATTATTAACTTTGGCTAATCAACAAGGAAAAGACAAGAGCCAACAGTCCCAAAAGGGGTTCTACGCCACTGTGACCAATCTCTTTGAATTATTTGATGATGATTTGATGAGAAAAAGTTTGTCCAAGAATGATTTGAGTAACTACAGTAGACTTTTGAATAAGTCGGTATACCACAACAGAACATCCAGATTATCGAACGACAGAAACAGGGACAAGGACCAGAGATTCAACTCCAACTACGTAGATGAAATGGCCATGAAAAGTGCAGTTCTTCACTTGAGTGAAGTTATCGTGGGAGGTGAAGTCAAAGATGCCCTCTGCACTCACACTTTACAGATGTTGTTCTATGCCATGGCACAATATCAGTTTTACCCTGAAATGATCAACTTGTGGGAAAATGGAGTCAATGATGATGTGGTAGGTCAATTGTACTTGAATCAGGATATTTTATCAGTGATTCTTCCAGTTGCTTACAACACCGGTAGATTCAGTTATGAAGAAATTTTACAAATCCTCGAATTGAATACTTCTCAAGACACTCCTGTTCACTATACCCTTCTTACATCTATTGGTAAAATTGCCATCAGTGCAGAAGATTACTCTCGTGGGTTAGATGCCTTAGAAGACTTACTCAAGGCATATGAATCTTCAAAGTATGATCAACAAAAGGTGTTGAAATCGTTGAGTGACTTACACTTGAGTTTCATTGGTCAATGTAAGGATATCAAGATTTCCAAGCACTTTTTCGATAAAGTGATTCAATTTGAATTACCATATGATATCAGGTTGAAGGTCCCACATGTTGTTTCTTTATTGGAAAACTGTTACAATGCTCAAGAGCCAATTGAAAATATCATGTATTTCTGGATTTCCACCATCAAGCACTATAGTAATGAAAAGCAAAGTTATTCCTTGAATTCAAGATATTCTAACTTGAACAATTCATTTTTTCAAATTTTCTTTAAATTATTCCCCACTCTCAGCAATGAATCATTAGCTAAATTGAGAGAAATCATTACCGTTTATTCAGAAAGCAAAGCTGTGGATGAAACATTTTTGAATACCATTATCAATAACTATAACTGGGGTGACAAGGCTGTATTTGAACAATTGGCAGACAATTACGGAGTATATTCCATCAACAGATCACCTATTTCCTACCGTATTGTTTTGAAGAAAGTGGGAGAATTGAAGGATTATACCAATCAAGAAATTTTGGAGAGATGGAATCAATCGTTAGCCATGCTTGACAGTCAAAATTACAAGTATATTCCAGTTGCAGACTGGGCCGCTTTACGTGATGCCACCATTTTATCAGAAAGTTCTCCAGAAAGAAAACACTTATATTTGAATTTGCTTAATGTTTACAAAAACTACATGCAAGACCGTAAGTCTGGTCTTCGTTTCCTCGGTAATTGGACTCATAAACCTGAGCATTATAAGGATATTGTGAAAATCACCCTTGAAGAAAATCCTCAAATCGAATCAGATGTGACTATTACCGTCCCTCAATTCACTACTTTAAGAGAAAATATTAATTATAAGGAAGTCACTCAAGAAATTGCCCATCATAGAAAATAATCAATCTCATCAACTTATCCCTCTAGTTAGGGTTAATGTTTTCTCAGCCACTAAATTATGAATGATGATCTGGCTTGGCGCGATCCATTTCACCCGATACCTGCATCTTGTATATATACTTAATAAACACCATGGGTAGTTGTGCCTCCAAAGACTCCAATGCCAAAGCGCCTGCCGCGGCTCGAACTCGTCCCCTGCCCCACAAACCTGTAAGCCTGTCGGGTAAAACCAGTCACAGCTCGGCAGTAGGCGACAATGGTAATCGCCTCGGTGGTACCAACGACCAGTCTGCCAAAGAGGCGGTGGCACGAGCTGCCGAGGAACGGTACAATAAGCAACAAGAGCAGGTTCGAGCCAGTCAGAACCGGTTGAAGGAGTTGAGCAAGACGTCTCGGCTGGAAAAGAATTTGTGAAGGGTCAGACAAGACAGATGAACAGATGAGGATCAAATGAACGAGATGAGGATCAGATGAACAGATGAGGATCAGATGAACGAGATGAACGAGATGAGGATCAGATGAAAGGATCAAGTTGAAAGATCAGATGAAAGGACGAAGTTGAATGGATCAGATAAATTACCAGCGAGAACAAATGGGCCAAGCAATTCAATAGAACCATTAACAATTCCATCCAGGGCAAGTCAACCCAATTCACCATAATACGAAAGTCACGTTAAATGATAGATAGATACATGGAGCAGATAGAGTATCAGCTGTTCTCACTGTATATAAGATCAATATATGAATCTTATACTCTATGATCAATATATGAATCTTATACTCTATGATCAATATATGAATCTTATACTCTATGATCAATATATGAATCTTATACTCTATGATCAATATATGAATCTTATACTCTATGATCAATATATGAATCTTATACTCTATGATCAATGGGTAATGATCGTCACATTATGGATATACCAAATCGAGATAACCCATTGATTGTGTATGAAGAGACAAAAAGTTTGTTGAGAAATAAGGAGGCCCTGACTAAACTCAGCTGGAAGCATACGGCCAAATCTTGACTAGAAAGATCGATGAATTGGAGAAGTTGAGGAATGAGAACAGTAAAATGTTGGAGATGAAAAAATTATAACTATGATCCCTATCTTCAATTCTGGCACCATTTGTGGACACCTATTTCATGACTATAATAACTCCCCTAATAACTCCCTTAACAATCGCTTAACAATATTAGCTTTTAGATATTAATTTCCAAATTTAACTAGTTAAATTAATTACTCGTAGGTACTTTTCCCAAAAGGATCCAATTTGTTTCCTCAGATCTCCCACGTATTGTTTCTTCACCCTTGCCTTTTTCACTATCGTCTTCTCAGTATCATCTTTTTTATCCATCGTCTTTTTCACCTTCTGGACTTTTCCTTATAGGTCTCACACTCCAATTCTCACTGTTTTCACACCAAAATAAAGTCCTCACACTAACAGTATTCTTCAGTACACTCCTTTGACCTGTTTCAACCATCACCACTATGGATTCAGGCTCCAAGATCCCGTTGTCTCACTCGTTATGGTCCCCTCATGATACTGTCAAAGACGTGGCCGAGTCTCTAGGTATCAATATTCCCGAAGAAGCGGCCAAAAACCTTGCCATGGACGTGGAGTATCGTATCCATGAGGTGTTAGAAACAGCCATCCAGTTCATGAGACATTCGAAACGGAAACTCCTCATGACTAGCGACATCAATCACGCGTTGAAGATCCTTAACATCGAGCCACTTTACGGCTACGACAATTCTCAACCTTTGACGTTTAAAGAAGCCTTGGTGGGTGCTGGAGGTCAAACGTTGTACTATGTCGATGATCATGAAATAGAGTTTGAAAAATTGATTAATCAAGAGCTTCCCAAGGTCCCCAGACAAACAACGTTCACCGCCCATTGGCTTGCTATTGAGGGTGTCCAACCTATGGTCCCTCAAAATCCTCTTCCATCGGAGATCAAGAGCTTACCTCCTATCATCAGAGGTGCTACTTCATCAATTTTAGGAAACGATATCTTGAGTTTGGCTCAAGGTGATAATAAGGATTCTGCACCAGGAACTGCTTCTACTAAAAATAAGAAGGCTGATAAGGAACTTGAAGTTAAACCACTTGTAAAACATGTGTTATCTAAAGAACTCAAGTTGTACTTTGACAAGGTGGTGGAAGTACTTGTTTCTACAGACCCAGAAAAGGAACACTTACGGAATGCTGCATTGACTTCATTGAAAAACGACCCAGGATTACATCAATTGGTACCTTACTTTATTCAGTTTGTTGCTGAACAAATCACAAACCAACTTCGTAATATCGAGATTTTATCTACTATGTTGGAAGTCATTAGTGCTCTTGCCGATAACAAAACGATCTTTTTAGATCCTTATGTCCATTCTTTGATGCCATGTATTTTAACTTTGTTACTTGCCAAACGTATCGGACCGATCTTGAAAGAAACAAATACCACTGAAGCTCAAGATGCTTTGAAAAGTCAATTGGCAGTAAGAGAATTTGCTGCCATTTTATTAAAACACATCATTACCGTCTATGGTTCTTCTTATTCTACTTTAAGACCAAGAGTCACCAGAACTTTATTAAGAGCTCTCTTGGATTCATCAAAACCTACAGGTACTCATTTTGGTGCTTTACTTGGTTTAAAGAATATGGGAAGTGAAGTAATTAAATTGGTATTAGTGGGTAATTTAAAGGTGTGGTGCAAGCTGGTATTGGAAGATGGCAATAAAAATGAATTCGAGAAAAATATATTGTTAAACACCACATTGGATACTTTAAGAGTATTAAAGGTTGATTTAAAAGATGACGATGATATGGATGTGGATGGTGATATTACACAAGAAGCAAAGGATAAATTGGTAGAAAGAATTGGCGAAACTTTAGCAAATGCTGTTTTACAACAAGAAGATGCAAAGAGTATTGTCAGAGGATTCTTTTTTGGTGAATTGACCATCTAGAATTACCAATTTTTCATGTTCTTAGTACCTTTCAAACCTTTCTACAGGATCAGTGGTACCTTCTTTGTTTTCCGACGATAAGGTATGGAAGTTCCAACTTATGTCAAATTGTCTGTATTATAATAATGTACATTATGGTGATCAACAGTAGTCATTTCTTTTTCCGAGTCCCGAATATTCCTCCATACACTGGAGAACCATCAAGATTGGGGTTGAAAAATGGCGATTCCTGAACTGAGATCGGTTCTCCAGGTTTCCTTTTCCGACTTGAACCCGTAAATGGTGATGCTATGATTGTTTCTGTAGGAGTGGTGTGAGGTTTAAGAGGAGAACTCACAATCAGCGTGGAATCATCTGTAGGTAATGCTAAAGTTTCGGAGGCTTGATATAATTTTTCCGAGATACCAGTAGATGTCGTTCCAGATGTAACGGCTGGTTTGATGAATGTATCCTGAGGAGTCTGGATGATTTCGTTAAAATCTATTACTTTCCCTCTATCTTGAGGGGTACTTTCTATTTGTGATAAAGGTTTGGTGAAGTCAATCTTAGGTTTAGTTTTGGCAGGAGTAGATACGATTGGAGTAGCCGAGATCTCTTCAAAATTTATCACTCTATTTTTAGATGGCGTTGCTTGAACTTGAGATGTTGAAGATGTTCTCATTGCATTAGTTGAATTATGTTTTTGAGATAATTTGACTCGCTTGACTTTGGTGAAAATAAAAGAACCATCCTTATCTTTAGTGCCATTATCAATACTTGATCGTTTAGCATCTTTATTCTTCTCTCCAATGGAAATATCCACTTGCCGCTTTTCTAAATGCTTGGACGATAAGTTGGATTTTGATCTTTTCAATGCAAATGCTGGTCGTAAATTATCTTCTTCAGTTAAGTCGATAGTGGCTGATTTTTTAAGTGTGGGTACTTTTTGATGTAACAATGTTTTTCTGAATTTAGAGGGCTTCGTAGTTTCAGTTGATTCGATCACTTTCTCTTCCATAGGTGATGATGCTTCAGGAGTCTTTTTCAGAAGTTCTTTTTCAAATGCTCGGAATGATTTAGTGACCAATTTCATGTTCAGGTCTTTGATTTTGTCTATAACATATTTGACAATGACTGGTAACTTTTTGTTATAGTAGGGTACCAACACATAAACTAGAAACCCATATGCACTATCATTGTCATTGCCCTTAGTTCTTCCAAGAAGTGTATCCCAAACTCCCATTCGGTCCACTATGGTATCTAAATTACAAAAAATGGTATACTCATCCACTGTTTTGTTTTCGGAAATGGCAGGGTTGTCATTGACCTTTACGTTTACACCCATACCCAAAAATGTGGGTATGATTTTTCTTGTGGTTTTGGGATTCTTCTTTCGTACCAAAGTCAGGATCGACTCTCTGTTCTTTTTGGCAAGAGCTTTTTTCTGCTTTTTCAAGCTGGACTCAAGAAATTCAATTTCTGATACTTTCCATAGCCTGAGAAGTTCAAATAAAATTAATACTTGAAGTTGAGCCTCTCTTATTTTGAGCTCTAAAATCAATCTTTGACCTTTCTCTTCGTTGGTTAATTGTTTTGCAGTAAGTGGTTCTTCTAAGTCTTCTGTTCGCTTGGATAGTATGGTCACATAGTCTCTGAGAATTTCAGAATTACGGGATACAAACTCCAACTGGGCCTTTTTCTCTGTGGCATTAAATAATTCTGATTGATTGGAATTTTGTACCAATTCAACAATGCCATACTTTTGCTGGTGCCTGAGGTCCATTTGTTCTACCTTACACACCAAGTTCGTCAAGATAGAGGAAATAAGCAGAGAGTCATTTCCGCACATACTGGCGAGCCTGGTAAGGGTGGTCTTTGGAAAATAACTCAATGGAGTGGTCAATGAATATAAAATAGTATAGTACCGTTCGTAGAGGAACTGGAGGGGGTTATCTTCCAGTTGAGGTGATTGGTGTAGATTTTGAATTTTAGGAGGGCTCATAGTGAAGGAGTCAATAATTGCAGTATGATATGAAGTAAGTTGTGGAGATTCAGGAACCATTCGTATGGCTTCAATCATAGTAGATTGTTGGAGAGTCGGGGTCACCTTTTCGGTAGCCACAATGTCTCTATACTTTGTGTTCAGATCGATTTCTGATAGGTAGTAGTAGTCATCCACTATGTTGTACATGATAGCGAGGGCATGTTCTTTATCCGCCAGCCGTTTCTGGACCTTTACAAAGAAGTAAGGGGATTGGAGCAGCTGGAGCTGGCTATGGAGGGAGGATTCAAGCCTAAAAACACGTTGGTTGGCGGTGATGGAGGACGGTGAAGCATCATGATGTAAAGGAAGTAAAGGACGAGTTAACGCGTGAAGCTTGATGTTAGGAAGCGCCTGAAGAACCGTTAGTGTTAGGGGATGGGAATGAGAGGTGGAGGGTGAGATCTGGAACGTTATGGACATCACCGGCCACGGTTACGTAGCTGTGGAGGGATAAGATGTTGAGCTATGGAGGTGCACTTAACGATGAGAATGCGAGTAAGATGAACTGAACAAGCTGATAAGAAAAACCCAGAAGAAGGAGGGGAAGGGGTTGGTCCGGTTAAAATGCTTAAGCTAAGAGACTGTTTAGATGTTGGTTTTTTTTTTTAATTTGTTGGTAATAATGATGATTCAAAGGAGTTTTCCCAAAATGGTTAGAAAGTTGGTACACCAAGATTAGCCTAGTTTATTGGGAAATTAGTACTAAAAAAGCAAGTAGTAGAAGTAAAGAATAAGTAGTAAATCAGTACTGGTGAAAATAACCCAGTTAATTAGAACTAAATTAATACTAAAAAATTATGACTATTGAACTGGTACTACTAAAAAGTACTATTAAACGGGTACTACTAAAAAGTTCTAATAGAGTAGTTTTAGTACAATACTACCACTAACAGGAGAACTAATCACTTTGGCACTACTAAAATTGACACCAGTATAACTAACCTAGTAGAGAGAAGTAAAGATTCATAACAATTAGTACTAGTTACAGTTGAATAATTGAGTATAGTGTTGGCTAATCTTGAGGTATACACAAACCTATATGGTCGTTATATTTCTTAAAAAGGAGTAAAGATCATTTATAGAGATACACTGAAAGTTCCACAAGCTTGGCTAGCAGTAAAAGTTTGCTTTGCCTGTGAAATTACCAGGCCAATGCTTAATTATGAGAATAACTCTGACTCCTAGCATGCTCCATTAGCAGTAGCCACCAGCCACTGTACAAACTAATTAACTGTAGTAGTGTAATAGAAATATTCAATAGTAGTTCTAACTTTTAATGGTAGTTCTAATTTTCAATGGTAGTTGTAAGGGTCAGAATAGTTCATAATAATCTATGGAATGACTCTATGAAAAATATGTCCCGATTAGGAAGGATCTGACTAAATCTTTGTCTAAATCACCCAATAAAATTATACTTATACTCTTATAGACACTAGGGTTTCAACCTGTGATTCCTCCTCCTTGGCACCTACAGATAATTTTGCTTGTAGATAATCGTACTGTAAATTAACTTACTGTATATAATTTGCTCGTATACTTTAATGGAGTCTCGTATACTTGAATGTCTCGTATACTCCAATGAATGTCTCGTATACTCTAACCGTTCGTCAAAATTCTTGTTCATAGTCTATATACGTAACCATTCATCTTCCACGATATCAGTAATGGAAGGTCTTTGATCAATATCCCTGACCAATATCTTCTTTACCAACGCCATGGATCCTTCACTGACAATATAAGGAATTCTCAAATCACCTTCCATGATTTCATCCACATTATAGAACGGATTTTCTTTGTAAAGCATGGTATATAAAAGTATACCCAAAGCCCAAACATCTTGTGCTTTACCTTCATACTTTTCTCCTCGTAAAACTTCGGGGGAAGCATAATCAATGGTCCCTACAAATACATCAAATGGACCTTGTTTGGTATAACCAGCACTTCCAAAATCAATAAGTTTAATGATTCCATTTTCATCCACAATCACATTTTCGTCCTTAATATCACGATGAACAATTCCATTTTTATGAAGGTGATAAATTGCAGAAACTATTTGTTTGAAGATAAATTGACATTCAAGTTCTGTCATATCTTTCTTTACTTCAATATAATCAAACAAATCAATGGCGGGTGGATCTCCAAAAATAGGGGTCTCCAAATAGTAATACTTCAGATCCTCGAAAAAGTCAATAATCTTCATAATATTAGGATGAGGTTTGTCATTTAAAAATGCCATCACTTGGATTTCTGAAGGAATGGTCCCAAGGTTTCTATCTCGTACCCAAGTATCAACCAAGATTCTTTCTTTATCGATACATTTAATAATGATTTTATAAATGGGATCATCCAAATGTTCAGCCAATACAACCTTACCATAGGCTCCTTCACCCATATCTTTAAGAACCTTGAATTCATTAAATTTTTTGGTTCTTCTTTTGAGACCAACAGCAGAAGGCCAATGAGTTGATTTTGACTTCTTTGCTTCCAATTGATCCACTTCAAGCTTGAGAATTTCATCCTCAGAAAATTTATGATAGATTTGATTTAATTTGGATTCTTTAGTAGATGAATCGAAATCATCATGAACTTCAATAGTTAGACTTGGAGCTGAAGTATCTTGTGAAGTGGATGTAGAAACGCTATTGGACCCGTCCAAAGAGCTGTCTTTACTCTTGTCACTATCATCTTGCGTGGAATCATGAAGCTTTGTCAAAGCTCGGGGCTTTTCGATGCTACAATTCAATCTGGAAACAGGAATTCCAAAGGAATCATTCCGAGCTTTTCTGGTACTATTTTGACGAGATATCTCTTCGCTACTGGGTGCAAAGTTTATCGAGTCTTCTTTGTTTCTAGTGAACAAACTTAATTGTGAAGGCCAACTAGTAATATTTTTGGTACTAGCAGTAGGGGTTCTTCTGTGATTTTCAGAATTTTTGATTGAAGAAACTGGTTTTACAACTTCCACTTTTTCAACTGGTTCTTGAGGTGGAGTTTGCTTCTTGGGAATGGTTGCAACCAGACCAGTAGAAGATTTTCTGGTGGCTGATAAATTAATCGATGAAGTATTGGCACTCAATTTCTTTAATTCTTTGGTTAGATTACTTTTGTTTTCCAGTCTAGAGTAGGTAATCCAGATTACCAACGTATTGTTTGTAGAGGCTCTAGTTTGTATATCCACGTAAATCATCTTTCCATCTCTGTGTAAACCCTTCACACCATGTGATTGGAAGAAAAGTTCTTCTAAATCGGTGGATGGATCTTGCTGGTGTCTTAGATAGGCATCATATCTTCTAAAGAAATGTTCAGGTAATACTAACCCTGGAGTTAATTGAAATGATATTGAATTATGTTCTAATCCAGTCTTTAAAATTTGGATAAATTTGGGGATTAATGTCTCAATCGATTTCTCATTTAATTCATCTGACGATCTACCGAAAAGGTTTTTGGCAATGGCATTGTTACATGATAAAATCGTGAAATCATGAGCATCCACCACAAATATACCTGCAATATATGGTAAAGTATGAATTTTCAATTTAATTTCATAACGATCTTGATTAATTTCTAATGGATTGGAAGTGATAGCACAAGGAATATTTTCGTCTTCTTTAAATTGTAAAGTGAAATATCTTTTATGGTTAATTTTTTCACTATCAGTTACATCTTGTGAAACGTAATAATCGAGGACATCTTCACCACCATCATTAATTCCTTCATCTTCGTCATCATTTTCATAACTAGAATCAAAATCATGAGAATATGTGGAGTTAGATCTTCCATGACGAGTTACTTCACGATTCACAGATTCACTTATATCATTCAAATTAACCATTTTAGACGTGTCAATCAGGCTAATAAGATCACCGGCAATTTCAGTGAATGAATCAACTGTATATCCAAAATCAGAAATCAGGGAAGTTGTGGAAGTTCTGGAAAATGTACTATTTCTAGAAGATGGAGAATCAACCGAAGCAGTGGTTTCGGGCAAATCGACTTTTTTGGACAGGATAACAATATCAAAGGCGTCACAAGGTATTTGATCAAACATACAAATAATCAAATCACCTTTTCTTTTTGCCCACATTGAAGTCCAAGCATAATTTTGATCACCAGGTCGTAAAATAGCCACGATTTCTCCGGCAAATAAAATATTATTATTAGTGACTTGACTTGTGGAGGTTTTACGCTTTTGTCTGCTTGATAAATCGAGGTTTCGGGAGATATAATTAGTTAATCTTTCTGTGACAAAATGCCGGAATTGTGGGGCAATCAAATCCATTAAGGTCAAAGCTTTGATCATATTTTTCAGAACTCCAAACATCAAACATGCCAAATCATTGGCAGCTTTTACTGACCATGGATTATCGATTTCCACCGTGAAGACTGATTGTGGTTGTGCGTGTTTACCCGAAGAAATGGAATGGAATGGTCTATTATTGCTGTTAGAGCTGGTGGGATTTGCGTTGAGAGAATTTAATGCAACCATGGATGGATGTGTGGAAATACCCGACCTGGTTGGGGTATTGGAGCCATTATTTTGCAATAATGATGAGGTCATGACCGAATTTTCCACAAAGGGAGTGGCCAAAGCGTATAGAAGCTTATTTTTGAGAAGATCATGTTTGATTTGATTTTCGGAGTCTGTGGGGTTGGATGAAAGAGACAAATCGTGCAAGTTGGATGCGATCTCTGAATGCTTGGATAACGATTCTTTATCGTTTTCGAGAATGGTAATTATTTCTTTGAGATCATCATTGAGGATAGAATCATGTGGACTGGGGGTGAAGGTATTAGGGGCAGATGTCTTTCTTGCCAATGGTTGTGTTGAGGAAATGATCTTATCGTTGTTGGCACGTTGTTTTGCATTCAAGTCATCCTTACCATAGAGCTGGTTAACCGGAAAGCTGTCTGAACGTTTCATTTGAGGCCGAAATAACGCCGCCAATGCTGCCGACGATGCGTTGCTCTGAAGCTTATACTTTTTGTTATTGTCAAAGTACTCAGAACTGTTGTTGCCATGTTTGTACAAAGGATTGGAAGGAGGAGGTGCAAGAGTGTCATTCTCATGAATGTTGTTGATGGAAGCGGTAGAATTGTTTGAATTCAAACTATACACCGAGTGTCTGCGTTCACGAGGTTCCTCTTCATCTTCATCATTTAGACGGTGAATGGATTTTATCAAGCCCGGACGATCCTTAAGAATTTCCAACGACCTTCTTAACACGTTAAGTCTTAATGCTAGCGAGTTGGGAGAAAGATGGGCATATGAGTACGCATGGGATGATTCAATGGGGAATTTAAGGATATCTTCAAGGTTCTTGAACGTTCCGTCCCGCGACAAGTTGGAGGTGGTGGGGGTCAAGATGAGGTCGCTAGTCATGGATGAGGGTCGCCTGGAAGAATTGGCGAGGTTGGTGGTGACAGGGGCGTTCCTCCTGTTGTTCCGCTTAGAAATGGTGATGGTGTCGTCCTCATCGAAGAGGTAGAACTTGGAGTCCATTCCAGGGGTGGGGAGGTATAGAGCTTTAGTGGGAAGTACTGAGTGATGTACCGAACAGGGGAGATTGAGGTTGGAAGCTTGGGGACTGTTACTGGTGGGTGAGGGGTATGTTATTAGTGGTAGTCGTGGGGATGAAGTGGTGATATAGCCTGTGTATTGTAGCAGATTACTCTGCCAAATTGCGATAGTGAGAAAATTTTGCGGACCCAGCCAACGGTATGGAAGGTGAGAGGTTGGTGAGGTAGTGATAGGTTTTGCAGGGGGGGATAATTGGTAGCAAACTCTACTGGTGTATGGGGGTACGATAGGTCTACAAATTGGTACGGCTGGCGGAGCTGGCGTTGGGGTGCGGAACCACCTGCTGCTGGGACTACCAAGGAGTGAAAAATCCCGTAATTACTGAGGTCCAATTTTGCAATGGAGTACCCACTAAGCAGAAGCAGAGAAACATTTTTCACTGCCAACTAACGGAAGTGTAGCCGTAGAAATATCCGAGCTCTTGGATCTGGGCGTACAGGCATCGTAGTCCGTTGGGAGGATCTCACTACAATTGGTGGTGACATCATTGTTGTTAATGCATATGTTTAATTTCGGGCCAAGAGTTTCCATAGAGACAAAATGGTGAAGGTTTTAGTGAAGTGAAATTTAAACAGTCATGCGATAGAACGGAGCCGTCTACATTTACCATAATTAACAATGGCCAGTTCTGTCGAAATAGTCAGTCTAGTATATGAGTGAACGTCAGATCAGCCAAGTTCGGTGCTGGAATATCCTCACTTGGAGTGGGTTAAAATTACCGTTATTTTTCCGTACCCATAATAAACTGAGCATGAAAATGTTTGTGAGCACGAAGACTGGAAGAATACTTCTTGGTGGAGTCTGTTCTATACTATGATAAGCGTACTGCGATGACGGTAATGAAGCCTCCATTTATGGGTCCTTCTCAATGATTTTTATTATATAGAGCATAATTTACTATGTTCTCAGGGCTTGGTTTCACCATTAGTTTGATTTAATTATTTCTCAATAATTACACACCTATCAGTTTAAAGAACAAGCCTATAACTCCAGACACGTTACTGTCAAAATACTGGTTTTAATTCTTTAGGGTTCTTTTCCATTGAATTCTCACTAGTTCTTCACAATGCTCTCCTGGTTATCACCTACTGATTTCGATTCACTTTTATACTTCTATTCCATTTGTGATCTAATATACATCCTATACTACATGACCAAGGTGGTCTCGGAAGCGGGCTTCCATGTCATAAATCGTGGCTGTCGTGGTAGACAATGATTGGGGAGGTTATGAGGCAATCCTGGGTTTTGTGAGGTCGATTTAGCTGAGAATAATCAACTGCCGCAAGAATATGAGCCAAATGTAAATCACTATCACTGTGATTGATTTGAGGGAATTTTGAGGATAATCTGAGTGGAGTGTGAGAGGTCTCAAAATCAGAGAAGTTAAGCCCCAAATCAATCTGACTGTGTTCCAATTAGTCTGAGAGTGGTCTCAAAATAAGCTGAGATTGGTCGAAACACAGTTCAAATGATACTTTCACACTGTAGAGATGCCATGATAATTCCTCTTAAGGTTCTCGGCATCTTCTTTGACCTCCCAGTATACTTCCCAGTTGAGTCTAATTACTACACTGCCTTACCCAGATATCACTGTCATCGTGACCCCGCCACAACCGACTGATGGTGATCCCCAAACTGTACTTTTTCTTCTCGATCTCGTCCTGTTTCATCCGCAACTTCTCAATCGCCTTGGTGATCTTGGTCCGCGTAGCATAGTCAATCTCCACATTGAATGGTGGCAAAAGTTTGGTCAAAAACGCGATCTCCTTATCGATCTTGGTGATCTTGCTCACGCACCGGTCGTACTTGGCTTGTGCCAACTCCAATTTGGCGCGCTCGTCGTTCTCCTTACTGTTCTGACCATGACCCTTTTTGGTCCCAAGAGTGGGCGATTGGATGGGTTCGTGTGACACCTTCCGAACCGTGAACTTGATGGGCTTCTTTTTGTCGGAATTTAACGACGTGGGGGAAAGTGGCAGTTTGGGGGTGGTCGTTGTTGGCGCCACCGGGCTTGCGGCGGGCGCTCCAAGCTTTTGAAGGAGGTGATCCGTGGAGTTGGTACTCCCTGAAGAGGAAATTGAGGAAACCGAAGGCGACTTGGCCAAACCCTCGGTGGGTTGAGGTTCGCTTAGTGACATTAGTTGGGTGAGTGATTCAAACGGTTGTGTGAAGGAAAATGGTGCTTGTAGCGTAGGGGAATGTCGTACCTTCGGTTAACTATGGGGATGTGGGAATGATTCGGGACCTAGAACTCTATATATGGAACCAGCGCGTATGGTTACCCGGCTCGGAAGGGATTCCTTAGCATTGTTCTGCACAATTACGAGACTCCCTAAATCTCTTCGGGGTGATAACCTGCCTCAGATCTTCTGTATGACAACGGCCACAGGTTTTGGTTGATGGTCCCAAATGAAAAAAATTAAGATCTGTTTCAAACACAGTAAAACTACCCTCAAACAAAAAATAGCTAGAAAGAAATAGCTATAAAAAAATAGCTAGAAATTTTGATAAGCTGATTGAACTTTGACTATTAAATCAGCTTATCAAACCTAAGTGCTAAACGCCTTATATCAACCCTCCCTATACCTCGCAATTGTCTCCTCAGCACCATCCAATTGTTCTCCTTGTGTTGTTTTCCAGTTGTACTATTTCCGCATTGGGACAAATAGGCCGCGTACTGGCACAATAAGTCGAAAATCGGAAACCTCTAGCTACGGTAGGAGGGACGATTTACAATAGGAAAGAATATTTTACAATAGGAACATTGGTGGGCTTGCTTCTAGTCGGCGGTCTTGGTTTGTTTTTACCAGCCCAATTTATTGTAGCGAGGAAAATGGGGAGCGGGTGGGTTTAACGACATTATTGTGGAGGATTAATTAGGCAACTGCTATTATGGGGAATTAATGGGGAGATTTCGATAAGTCAGCTCGAATAGCCGGAGTTGGCCCTAAAAATAAACCAAAATGGCTTTAGCACCATTGCGTGCTGTTTGCCGGGCTACTTCCTAATCTCTCAGAATGGTGTCCACCGCCCTGTCACTGGCACTATTGCAACCATCCCGATTGGGCCAAACAAAACATTGGCTATAAAGTTTATCGTATTGGTTTTGGTTGTTTAGATACTTTAAGCGAGGTACACTAACGAGCCTAACCACATGTGGTATATAAGTAAAGCTCTCCAAAAAAAGTTGTGTTATATGACGCATGGGTTGTTATGGCCTTATTTCTGAATTCAAGGTCCACACACCATGAAATCCCAATTAACGAAAACCACACCATGAAACCCAAATAACGAAAACCAGCTTCAAAATCTTATTCATTTTTGGCTGGAACCAACTGTTTTAACCACTCCTTAATTTTTCAGATTTAAAGTTTTTAATTTTTCAGATATGACACTGGCAAACACCACAGAGCCTAGAAGAAACGCTTATGATTTCGGAGTAGATCATCAACAAGTGCAATTCGTCCTATTTTTTTCGGATAATTCAGAAATAGCTGTAAAATTCATCTGTAGTGGTGACTAGAGTATAAGCATGTTGCACAGTAGACTCAATACGTTACCTGAGTTGATTATTTTGGCCCTTTTGACTTCTTCTTTGAATTGATCTTGGCTACAAGAATGAATTGATCTTCGTACTATGACCCTTGGTGCCTTTTTGAGTCTCATTTCGATCTCACATCATCCCATTTCGATCCATTTGATCTCATTTTGAACCGTCTCATTTTGTCTCACAGTCATTTTCAAGACCACAATGTCTGTTGTCAATTTCGCCCTTTCTCAGCAAGCAGGGCATGTTTTGACCCATCTTTACAATACCCAGGAGTCACATATCCCCTATAAAAAGTCTCAGCCCGTGAATCACCACAACTCGACGTTTTTAACCACCTCCAAAAACGGGCAGCACACCAACTATGCTCCTCGAGCACTTGTGTACGACTTCAAAGGAGGTTTTGGTGCCTTGAACAAGCACGAGTACCACGAGCAGATCCCGGATTTGGCCCTGTTTAGTGCCAGTGAGGTTCCTACCTATCACAGCCTTGGGACAAAGACCGAGTATCAGATTAACCTCGACAAGGGCATTGCTGATGGTACTGTTCTTGATGAAAATAACACCCGATACTGGTCGGACTATAACAAGTTGATCTACAACCCCAAGTCGCTATTCACTCTCGAAAACTACGTGTATAACGGACAAAGTGAAGGTGCTCATAAGAATTTTGCCAATTTGAAATTCTCCACCTATGATGTGGGAAAAGAAGAGGTGAGCCAAAATGATGTTGATGATCAGCTTGATCGGTTCAGGTTCTACCTAGAACAATGTGACCAGTTCTATGGTTTGAACGTGGTGGGAGAAGTGGATAATGGGTGGGGTGGGTTCACCAACCATTTGTTAACCCAACTTATAGATGAGTACTTCAATGGGGGTATCAGCAACTCCAAAAATAGTATATGGTACTATGGGCTTTATGGAAAGAGTCCCAACCTTCATCAATCGATTTCAAGAATAAAATCGACTGTTGAATTGGCTAAAAATTCCACCTTATTCTTTCCCATCAACTCTTTACCTACCCCAAGTCCATTTATTTCGTCACAATACTCAGAATCCAGTTCATGGCATACTTCTAGTTTACCCTCCCTTTTTATCAACTCCATATGGGGCCTTCAAACACAAGTGGAGGGTCCAAAGTCAATGGCATTAATTGAAGAGAATGTATTACGAGGCAACTTTAACCGCAAGTTTGTTAATGAAATCAAGCTCCATAAAGTCCTGAAAGATTCTCTTCCAAACATGATCTCCAATGTCGATATCAATGCTTACTTTAATTTGGAACAACCACAACCTCCTCAAGAAGCAGCTTTGGATCTCAGTATCCCCAATCTCCCTGTGAAAATTAGGGCCAGTCTGAGTGTGAAATACTTTGTCACCAACAACATTGTGTCTCCTGAAACGTCACAAGAAAACCTTGGTAAAGAAGGAGTACCCAGTAATATTTATCAAAATTCACATTTGCAAGACATAGTTCAAGTGGATACATTCCCAGCCAAGATATTACTGGATGGAAGAGACACCAATTACTACACCGAATTCAATGTTAGCACAAAATTCAGAGATACCGTCAAGGGGTTTAGGAGTGTGATTTCTAACATTCGTCGCAACAATGCTCTCATCGAGATTGTAGAAGAGAAAGATGAATTGATTGAGGACATCAATGGGATCATAGAGGAGTATACTATTGGATATGAAGATAGTGACCTGGAAGATGATTAATGAAATTTATCAAAGTTGAAATGAGGACAACTATAGAGAACTAAAATAGGAGATATATAGAGAAACAGAGGTAATGGTTAATAGTCATCAAAATAATTGTACAAATAAAATGGTCTGCGATAATCGTTTATCAATATATTTATATATATATACGTTACACTAGCACTGCTAGGTTAAACAGTTTTATTTAAAGGGTCTTTTCAACCAAGAAAATACCATGGTCATCCTTAAGAGTGTTCATAATAGTGTCATTAATTTTGCTGCTCATTGGTGCCAATAAACCTCTGACACTCAAAGTACCGTCCAAGATTTGTTGAGTAGCAACGGCACATGGAACACCAACCAACTTGGCCATGGAAGAGTAACCCTTTGGATCACCGTAATCAACCAAAGTGGAAGTTCTGACTTCCTTTTCACCATTGGCCCATTCAATACCGAATTTGTGTTGCAAACAAACCAAGTCTCTTTCACCTTCTTCGTATTGCATTAATTCTTCCAAGGTGGCACACAAAGTATCTAATGGGTTACCTCTTGGGGTGGTTTGTTTATCAGAGAACAAACCTAACCATTTCAAACCGGCAATGATTCTCTTTTGGTCATCTTCAGATTTGAACTTGGTCAATTCATTAATCTTAGCAATCAAATCTTGTTCGGAAGAAGAAGAAGCACCGATCAAGTTAGCAGTGGCATCCTTCCAAGCAATTGGAGAAGCAAAGGTTTCAGAAGAAGCATCCTTGAGGAAACCAATGTCAACCAAAACCTTGATGAATTCAGGGAATCCTTGGAATCTCAAAGTACCTCTGATAACAGTTTCAGCTTCAGGAATATTGTAGAGTTCCTTGTAAGTGGTGGAATCTCTGTTGGGGTAAGCAACAAAGGCAAATCCTGGGTAGATGAAGTATGGCTTAGCGGTGGCCATCAAATCTTCAGACTTGACGTTGACCACTTGACCATCTTGCCAGAAACTAGCAGCGTTTCTCAAGGCTAACAAGACACCACGAGAAGACCAGGAGAACTTGTAACCCAATGGGTTGTCGGAGTTTTCAGGAGCTGGCAATCCTCCACAGTAAGATAAGAAGGATTTGATCTTACCACCTTGAGCGTGGACTTCTTCAATGGTCTTGATGGCATACAAGTGATCGATACCTGGATCAAGACCGATTTCATTCATCACAGTGATACCAGCATCGTTGATTTCTTGTTCCAAAGCCTTCAATTGAGGGTTGATGTAAGAGGTGGTCACAACGTGCTTCTTGTTCTTGATAGCAGCCTTGACCACGTTCACATGGAAGGTGTATGGAATCAAAGAGATGACCAAATCGACCTTTGCGACAGCAGCATTAAGGGCGGCTTCGTCAGTGACATCTAAAGAGATGGCATCAGCAACCTTACCGGCCAATTCTTGAGCCTTGGAGAGGGTTCTGCAAGCAACAGTGACCTTGACGTCAGGGGTGGCAGCAAGGATATCAACAGTAGGTTTGGCAACGAAACCAGATCCGAGAAGAAGAACGTTTCTGAGGTTAGTAATGTTTTTGGGTGGGTGTATCAGAGAGTGTTCACTAAGAAGTTTGATTTTTGCAAAGTCTTAGTGGGTAGTAGTCTTTATGGCCTGCCTTAATTGGTTAGAGGGCCCACTCTGACTGATTGCCTTAGACGTTCACAATAATCCGTGGTTGATAATAACACAATTCTGAATTCTTTGCATACTTACTGAACCATTTTTTAGTGAAGAATTATAGTCCGAATACTCCACTATATATAATTTTTCACTATCGTGCTCCTATCAGTCCCGATTAGGAAACACAAGCGCCAAAGTGAGATAAGCTGATTATGACAAAATGAGATGTCCACTACTACAGCACAGGGCCCTACAACTCGTTATATCGATCTATCTCGAGTTCTTGAGAAGGGTCCTGGTGGGGTATGACTCTTAGACCCAGCCCAAAATGGCAATCCTAATTAAGCGCGACTTTTCAGATGGTGATATCTGGTTGGCGCGAAATTACGATGATTCATCAGCCGCAAGTTAGCACGAAGGGAAGGTTAGTAGTGACAAGTTGTAATGCGAGGCCATGATACAAAAATAGACAAGAACCACGAGCACACTCGATACTTTCAGGTGCGATTTCAAGTATGGTATTGGACTTAGATGGGTATATCGACCCAGCCATTGATGGGAGTTGGCTTGTAATGTATGAGGTGGCAGCATGGGTTTTATTAGCTCAGTAGTGGTGATGGAACCATACAGTCCGTAGAGCTCGAGGTTTTCATGGTCAAAGCGCATTGGATTCACGAAGGTAGCTTATGACCATGAATATACCTTGGTTGTTTAGTTCTTACCTTTTCGATCTACCCTCTCAGCATTAGGTTTATTCAAGGAGGTGTACTATTAATATTTGATGACTTTTCATGGCCGTAACTGGGTAGTGGTCCCAAACAGCACTTTTAAATCCCATACTGCTAGTGGACTCCAAGCCTTGAAATAAATAAACCACATTTAGGACCTTCTGAGTTAGGCCTTTTTTCCTGTACTAAGCTTAAATGGTTTTGAGGCCGTCTCGTACCACCTTCCCTATAACCTTGCCTAGTTGGGAACCGATATTTTGTGAGGTGATTCCAACGGTTGTTCGTGCCACGCTCATGTGTTTTCGCAGCCATTCCATACAATAACACATGCCAGTAACCAGTCATCTGGTCAAAGTTGGCTACTCAATTTGTCACAGCCAACCCTTCATAGTCCATTCGTCATAGGCTAGCCATTTGGTACACCTTAGTCGACCAATTCACCACAAATCATTGTCTTTGAGGTTGGGGCTTTCCGAGCTTCTAGAACCTTCCATCGGGGCCCCTAGAAACCATTATTTGGCCTGTTAAGAACATTCAGCTCTCTTCAACATAGCCGTCTCCTCCACGACTTGTACCATACTTCATTACCTCTCCAACTGACCAACTCTTGGTCTTGTAATTGTCGTCAGTGCTCGCTCAACATTTGAAAATCACATGCCGCGCCCCAGCTTTTGGTCTCAGCATATATAAACCCAAGAGGCTCCACGTTTTGATCCACCAATTGCCATGTCCACCATCATAGAAGACGTCACCGCTCTTAAAAAGGATCTCTCTTACCTCATTGAGAACTTCGAGTCCTACATCGACCCTACGCCTACGTTGTATTACGCATTGGCCACCATTGCCTTCAATCCTATTTTCTGGAACATTGTGGCAAGAT
Source organism: Suhomyces atakaporum (assembly GCA_030561405.1). Taxonomy (NCBI): domain Eukaryota; kingdom Fungi; phylum Ascomycota; class Pichiomycetes; order Serinales; family Debaryomycetaceae; genus Suhomyces; species Suhomyces atakaporum. The sequence goes on from JAKTXH010000050.1 coordinate 55,922, forward strand.
TGGAATACAGATCTCATTTCCTTACCAAACTCGCTGGAGGTGCCAAGAAGGGTTGTTACTTATTGGCACTTACCATCTTCAGTTTGGGGATTTACAGAGACCATGTGTATCACAATGCTCTCTCAGCACAACCTACCTTCCAGCCTTTGATTGATTCTCCAATTACCAAAGCTTTGGCAATTTTGCTGTTTGGTTTCGGTAACGTGCTTGTTTTGTCATCTATGTGGGCATTGGGGGTCACCGGTACCTATTTGGGTGATTACTTTGGTATTTTGATGACTGAAAGGGTGACAGGATTTCCTTTCAATATCAATGATAATCCAATGTATAATGGGTCCACTCTTTGTTTCTTGGGAACCGCTTTATGGTACGGTAAACCAGCAGGTATTGCGGTTACTGGGTTTGTTTATCTCATGTACAAAATAGCCTTGTTGTTTGAAGAGCCATTCACAGCCAAGATCTACGCTCAAAGAGATCAAGACCAGAAGAAACAACAATAAAAGGTATAAATATTCAATTAATAGAAGTATAGTAAGGTTCTATCGATATAATCTAGTTGAATTGTATTGGTCTAGTGTCAAACTGAACAAAATGTATAAAGTTTTGGTGTTGAAATTGAATTAAATGTAGTTGAACAAAATACCATTCTTCTTTGCTGTTATTCCCTAGTTGGATCTGATAGTTATACTATTAGTCGAGTAATAGCGAGTTTCCATTTCTAGGATAGGCGATTCTATATCTCACAAAAAGTCAAACGAATCAGATACACCCTCCTCTCCCACATATCTTAAATTTAGCGATTGCAACTGGTCGGATGTCTTGTGATAATATAGCCCATTGATTGTGCCTGGAGCTATTCTATTTGAATGGCCCAACTCGTGACCTCCAATGTTGAGGACAGTATAGTAGAAACCTTCAAAAGAGGCTCCGGCAATTTGTTTGACACGAGAATCTGGCAACAAAAACTCCTCTTTCCATCTCATGTAAATGTATTGGGTGTCTTCTAAACCATTTTGGATGTTTCTCAATCGCTGCTTCAATCTTGAATCGTCTTGTTCCAGAAACTCGTCCGATTTGTCGTGGTCGTAAAATGGTGCTGACGAGAGGATTTTCCAATGGTCAAAGTCGTTTTTGGGGTACGATCCCCAGTGCTTGTTTTCAGTGATGAATGAGTACCGCTTAATTTGTGTGTCGGAGGGGGTATTTCCCTTGGTACCCTTAAGTTTGTGGAGGGGGTTGTTGATAATTTCGCCCCTAAAACAAGTGAAGATCTCTGGATGTCCTGGCGCTAGTCCGGTGATCTGTAGAAACCCGGTGATTACCGAGTTGGTCAAGTCAACGGTCTTGAATTCTACCCGCACATGGTACCGTTTATCCGACTGCTGTTCACCCACAAACACCGCGTTGGGACGGAGATACTTGTTGAAGGTGGTGGGGACTCGGGCGGAGTGGTCCAGACTGAGACGGGTGAAGCAGTGAAGGTTGTGGGGGGAAAGGAGCGATCTGGCCTTTGAGATCTCGAGGCCAAACGCCTGGGCGCGAGACGGTCTAGACTCGAGCGACGATTCGGAGTCGGTTCGGACAAGCTCCAGCTCTCCTTGTACGTCTGCTTCGCGTTCCAGTACCACGTCTATGGGCTCAGGGGGACATTGCTTGGATTCAAACGTAAAGGTGCCCGAGTCGGGGGTAGAGGGGCGTTTGGGGTCGGGAGGTCTTTTTGTGACTGGCATTGTGATGTTATGCTTGGGTGTAGTGCAGGAGAATGGTGTCAAGGTTCGTTTAGTTCGGTTTGGTTTGCTTTGGTTTGCTTTGGTGTGTTTTGGTTTGGTTAGTGGTGTTGGTGGTCGGTACTGGGAGGTTCCCGGCAATGATGACTACTGGTGAGTACTGGATAAAGAGAGTGGTGGTGTGAACGGGGCAAGGTACTGAGCAATAATGAGGCAGTACGGGGGTAGGGTTGGAGTCTCAGAGTAGCACTGAAGTGGTGGTATAGTAATGAAATTAAAGTGGCGTTGGTGTGGTGTGTAGATCTGATAAGGATCGCGCAAGCAGCGACTGCAAATAGTGAGGAATGATCACTAAAGGTAAGGAGCGCGGTGGTTGCTAGCGGGAGTTTGGAGACTAATTTGTGGGGTTTTTTCTCACAGAGTGATATTTTTAGTGTGAGCTCCCGCCAAATTTAGTGAGAACATCCACCAGCAAACTTAGCGAGCCCTCCCTAACTGCTCCTCCCACAACGCACCATCAGGATCCCCGATTTCGGATATGTCGACTCCCTCCAATGACCAGTGGGATATCTCCCTAAACCCTGACCTAGAAGAGTTCGACCAGCCTCAGCCAAGTCCTCCTCATAGGCTCAACTTGGCCTATCCTCACCCAGAAGAACCCCGTCATGAAGAGGTGGGCTACGAGGGACTGACCCACTATGGACCGCTAGAAGTAGAGGATGACGATGACGTGGAATTTGAAGATGTGGTCGGTAAAGATGAACCCACTTTTGCCTCCAATGGCTCAAACGCAACCCATCAAAATCAGGCCACAGAATCTGCTAATACCAATGGAATTAATACCAACGTTAGCACTAGCGAGAACAAATCCAGTCCCAATGCTACCAGCACTAAAAGCGATAGCAAGGGGTTCACAAGTGAGAGCTCCGGTAGAGGTACTCCCTTCAGTGGTACTCCCTTCGGTGATAACAAGGAAGAGAGGTCAGTTCCGTCGGTAACCCTTCCCTTTGACTCCGTCTACCTTCTTCTTCAATCACAAATCTTGACCACCCCCGAGAAAATCTCTCCGGCTCAGCAGAGCAAGTTTATCAATTATCTTGACGAAGAGCTTTTGAAGATACAACGGAAATTTATTAAGGAGCAATCAGATACGGTTGAGACATATTCGCTTGCACAGTTACAGACAGAGCTTCTGCTGCTCATCAAACTCATCTGGGTCTCAATAACAAAGAGAAACAAATTATTCGGACAGGGCGATTATCTTATCAAAATCTTGGGGGACTTGGAGGACTACATTTTTCACTATAAAACCCCTTTTCGATTGGAAAACCAAAGTCCAATCCTTTCAGCAGGGGAAAGATCGAAGCTCATTCTATTCTTTGAATTTTTCCAAGACCTAGATGCAAAAATCAGTTTGTTGATTGACGGCTACGAGTTGGGAAACTCCACCGAAAAACTCAGCAACACTCAGCTTGTCAGACTCATTCCCATTGCATCAAGACTTCGTGTACAGATAGTCTCATCATTAGACCCCATCAGACTTGCATTGCAAAGAAACATCGCCAGTTCCGTTGCTCCTCAAGAATCTAGAGACCTTTTAGATGTTCTTGATGTGCAAACCGGACGTCTATTTGAGGGTGTTCTTGATAGAAGCTGATCGGGTATACTCAAGACTTATGATTCACGATAACAGCATAGACTCCAATATAATGCTAGTGAAGTAATTTATTTTGCATGATTCTAGCACTATTATTTCCATTAATCAACAACTGTGTAAATAGATGGAAACTGTGGTTATGACTAAGGGGTGTTTATTATTAGGAATGATGTTGTCATTGCACAAATCGAATGATGCTACAAGACATTTGCTTCAATAGAGAAGGAGTTTCAATCAACAAGAAACGGGTAAAAAGTTACGACAGACCAAATATCAACTGAGGTCAAAGAGAGACGTTTGGTTGATGATATCAACTGAGGAAATACCGGTGTAAATTTAGCTTCGTATAATTTGTAAAACTTGGTATTATATTGAGATTGTACTGGCAAACCATTTCCACTTTATTATAGAAGTGCCAAACTAAATATGTGTCTGGATAAATACGGTATTGGAAAGTTTGTGAATTTGACCAGAGTTACCAGACCCGCCGAATTCAGCTGAGTACTTATTCTCATAAATTTGAAGGAGTAATTATTCTTGTTGATTCAACTGAGATTTTGCTAATTCTACACAATTCCTCTTGTTGAATCAACTGTGTTAATTCCTCTTGTTAATTCAACTGTGTTAATTCTTCTTGTATTTTAACTGGCTGAAGTCTAATTGTACTTTACCTGGCTGAGGTCTAATTGTTTTAATTTTCTGTTAACTTAGCTTGGTAAATTCTTTTATTGAGTGTTTCTTCTTTAAATTTAACTGAGTAATTCTCTTAATTTTCCTGAGTAAATTTTTCCTTTTAACTTAGCTAGTAGAAGTAAATACCCCTTGTTAATCTGGTCATCAGAACCGTCAAAACATTTCATATCCACCTTTCTTTAATCAAACGTTTTCCAATACATCTCGAGTCTCGGAATTGATTTCTCACACTTTCCAACTTCATTAACCGCACATCACACACCATGGTCTGGCCATTCACATCCAAAGGCAAAGAGACGTCGGAGCTCACCAAGGAGCTTCCCGAGAGTCTCCAGGGCTTCTTCGAACAGGCCAACCCCGACGCCAAACACCAATCGATCTTTGAAGAGTCGCCTCATCAGAAACGAGTCAACCAGGTGCTTCTCAGACATCAAAACGCCCCCTACTCGTACGACTTGGAGAGGTACAAACAGCGAGAAAAGCCGCAGGCGGTGACGGCCGTCAACTGTGCCGAGATCCAGCAGCAGGTGGTGGACTGTTTCCGGTCGTTCAACCTCACCTCCACCACTCAGTGTAAGTTTGAGATAGGGAAGACCACAGCTTGTGTGGAGATCCAGAATAAGGCGTTGAAGAAGCTTTACTACGAAGACTGTGTGGACATTGAGCAGTGTGACAAGATACGGTACGTGGTGGACAAGCTCTTCACCGAGAATTTCGGAAGGTATGGAGATGAGGTCAACGAGGTGACCAAACACAATTTCGACCGGGAGTTGGACAACGTGTTCTACAAGTTGTGGAAGTAGAGGAGGGGCTGGGGTTATCGGGCCATATAACTGAGTTATCTTGTACATAAAAATAGAGGAAATTGGTTCACGTTGAGCGATGTGGGGGTCTGTAGAATATGGTGGTTTTTATTGAAGAATTAAGCTTAGTGGCAGTATCATCTGGTACTGGACAACACTACCGAGAATGGAAATCAGCTGCTGGACTGTTTGCCTTGAACCATTCATTCTTAATTTACAATCGTAATTCTCTTTGTATAGATACAATTGGAAAGTACTACCACACCAAGTGATAGAACACCCAACATTAAACAACTGACACTAAGCTTCATCGCCAGTAAATTTGGTGCTCTTAGTAAACATATCAGCTCTGTTTTCAAGGGTATTGCTCAATTCGAATCTTTATCTTTTGAACTTTTTGAACTTTGTATTATGGTTCAAACCAGGCGTAGAAATTTGTCTCAATATCATAAGCAGTGATCTTCAACGATAAGTCTCTATTGCAGCAACTGGAAATCACGCTCTGATTCTCTTTTTATATATACATTGGCTCAATTGGCAATCCATGCTGACAAGTGCATCCTGATGATCTGGGTCTTGGTAAGTTTTGAAGAGAGCACTTTCAGCCGTCATAGTCCTGGTCTAATGGTCTTTTGCCGCTCTGTCCCCTAACAGATTGGAGTACTGGTCATGTCTTCCCAGACAAACATTTCTGTCAATTCTCTATTGGTGACTTTATTCTTTTTTAACTTTTGTTATAGTCATTTTGAAGTTGCTTAAATCATCACAGTTGGTGATACGTACATATATCCGCAACTAACATGGTGGTTGGTACATATCTTTCAGTATTGTATCTTGTATAAGGTTGGTTGCAAACTTCTCGTTGAAGAAAATGTACGTTAGCAAATCACAGCAAGTTTGAAAACACAAGTTTGAATGCACTATTTTAGCAAATGAACTTTCAATGATTTGTTCTTTAATCCGAAACTAACGTCAAAAGCAAAGTTCACTGTACATTATGCTTCAAACAGTTCAAATATAAAAAACGACATTCCAACCTCAGTTGCATCAACAGGGTGTACATGATACAAGATTGCAGTTTAAAGTGAATTTCGACTTTCTATTCCGGTTTCATTGATATCTTCCGAGCCTGCAGACTAATCAATTCCGGTTGTTGCAAATGCAGTTGATCAAGTTCGTACGTTCACCTGCCTGAAGTTTGACTCCGGTCGCTACCTACTTCCTATTGAGTTTCGTTGGCAGTAGTTGGTCCCACATCCAGGGGGGGTAACATCCAGTGGGGGGAGGGGGGAATCCAGTGGGGGTAAAATCCCCCACTTTTCCAAGTAAATGTTCTTAATATTCATAATTACCCAACCTTAAGGAATCGTTTCACAACTTATTCAAGTTTGGCCTTACAGGTTGATCTCATGATGCCAATTTCCAGTGTTATGCAATTTTGCAGCTAAAGTGAAGCAGCTCTACTGTTCATCAACATATTTGTTTAAAAGTCAACTCTTCAACAGATGACGGGGGAAGGGTGGTGGAGAAAAGGTCGTCGTGCTGATGCTGAGTAGATCTTATTTGATTAATTAACCGCTCTTATTTGTCGTTTAATCATCAATCACTGGGAAGTACTTCCAGAGTATTGCAGTATGGGTTTTCGTATGAGTGGTAGAGCATCTGTGAATTTTAATCTTGGAAGTCTGATAAGCTCTCGGATAAGTTGATGTCTTCACGGCGTCTTCTCGATAAACTCATGGCTTTTCCTGCCTTCTCGTATCCGTTCACTAAGCTCTCCTCGTTTTTCTTTCCTTTATCCCACTCATCTCTTTGAAATAACCCTCTCAGATCTCTTTCACTAGGTCCTCCCATAGTTCCAACTTCTCTTTGTAGGACATGCTGGCCACCAAGCCCGAGGTGTTGGGGAAAACGTACACCCTTCCGTCGACCAGTTTCTGGATCCCTCTCAACACACAATTGTACAAGCGGACCTCTTCATTACCGGTCCTGACCACCTGTTCACCCCAAATGAAATTGGCTTTGGTGAGCTTGACCCTGATGCCCAACTTTCCAGCCATATATCGCACGATGATCTCCCATATTCCCTTACCAACAAACACCACAAACCGTGGCTTTGTATAAGCAAACTCCTCCAAGAGTCGGGGGACGTTTTGTAGTTTTTCGGCTAGCGGTAGTTGCTGGGCGGTTTTGGTACACCGTAACACCAAATCGGTGAACCCGACTTTGAACCGTATCAAGTCGTTGTCGTGATGGGGTCTGATGGAAGGTTCTAATAGAACCGGGTCTTGGGGGTCATGCTCAATACGAGAAAGCACTTTCTGGAGGAGGTTCGTCTGGTTGAAGAGCTTCCAGAAAAGGTTGGAGAAATGGGCATAATGGTGCTGCTGAAGCGACGACTCCACGCCGGGGTTGTACCCAACAAAAAGCACTTGAAGGTGGGCGGAAAGAGACGGAGGAAGGTCAGGAAGGTTTTGGGGGACGGTCTTTGGGGGAGAGCCCAGAGCCTTTGGAGCTTTAACTTTTGAACCTTTGTCTTTTGGAGCTTTCTTTTCAACTTTGACAGGCTTGGTAACCTTGACAGGTACTGCACCGTGGTTCACCGCCTCATCGTGGTAGCGGAACTCATTGAGCTTGGATCGTAGTGAGTCCATGCCATCTCATCCCCGCAAGACGGTATATAAAGCCATCGCCATCACTCAACAAACAACGTAGAACAAGACCGTTTTAGGGAGAGAAACTACTGAGCTTTTCCTTAGCCTTTACTTTAGCTTTCCTTAGCCTTTCCTTAGCCTTTCCTTATTATTAAGTCCAGACTGCTTATCAAAGTTGAGCTTGGTGAGCTTTGACTACTTCGAGACCCGATAACCCCAACAGTTGTTGAAACGTTGCAACAACACAATCGAGTCCAATCGCCACCGCCAGCGATTGCCACAATCCCCACTGAAACACGCTCCAGTTAGAGGTAATTCGAGGCTCCAATTCGTCCTCTCCCGCTAAAAATTAGTACCCATTGGACACACCGAGACTACTTCCAGTGGAATTGAATTTACTGCTCCCACTACAACCATATCGCCTTAGTCACACCAATCCCAGCTCAGCTACGCCCTTGACATGTCACACACCTCAATTTACTACGAAGCAGAAGAGCCCCGGCGCAGACGAACCATTCTCGGCAACTCGCCCATCACCAAGGACGGAATCACCCTGATCTCCACCCCTCTCTCCGGCCAGGGCATCGAGAGCTTGGCGCTGTACGATGTGGACCCCGTGCTAGTGGACGACGATACCATCACGCCCTCCGCTGTGGTGACGGCGGCTACACCCCAAAAACCGCCACCCACACCTACACCTACCGAGCCAGCTCCTACCTGGCGATCTGGCACTTGGGACTTTTTCCAAGACCCTGCTCTTCCCTATATACTATCGATGTACCTCCAACTTGCCATCAACGTGGTGATCGTGGGGGTGGTGTTCTACTTTGGCTATGTGTTTGTACGAACCATACGAGCCGACATCAACCACAAGCTTGAGATATACACGCTGGACGCCATCCAGGAGATCTCACGGTGCTCACGAGAGTACTACCGCAACAAGTGCAATGCCGACCACCGTGTGCCAGCTCTCGAGAAGGCATGTACGGCGTGGAGCAAGTGTATGAATCGGGACCCACAATTGATAGGTAAGTCCAAAATCACCGCCGAAACGTTTGCAGAGATCATCAACGGGTTTTTCCGGCCCATCAGCTGGAAATCGTTGGTGTTTTTGAACGTGCTGTTTTTCGGGTCCTTACTTGTGACCAATCTCGGCTTCAAATCGTACCGTCAGTCGTATGTGAAGAATGAGGCCAGAATCCACAAGTTGGAGCAGAGTATCCGCGAAAAAGACCTTTTGATTGGAAAGTATCAATCGGAGTCGTACCGCAACACATCCACCATGATCACGGGCTTACAGAGTCCCCATATGTTGAAGTTGGACAGCTCTCCATTACTGGGAAAAATCAGAAGATGAGAGTTGAGGGAGATAATGAAGGACTGGGGGAGATTAAATGACAATAAAAAATAGGAAAAATTGGACGACTATTTCAAGACACCACTTTGGTTTGTGAAGTGATTTTCAAAGACAAATTAATTAACAAACAGTTTTCTTGAAAGGCTCTTCATGCCCTTTTACGGGTCTTCATGACCACTATAGATGGCTTGACTCGTTTCAATCACCACTGTATTATATGGACTTATAGACTAATAAACAACAATTAATGACTAGAAGGTTATTGATAAACATATCAAATGACCAACAAGTAGACTTATAAATTTATATATTAATTGACCAACAAATAATTATCAATCTAGTAACATATTCGTTGACCAACAAACAGACTAATAAACATATAACTTGATCAGAAATGGACTAATTACTTGACCAATAAATAAGTATAAATAAAAAGCTATGTGACTGACTAATAGTAGACTAATAAACTTATGATCAATGTAATTATTGATTAATTTTTCGATTGACTAAAAACTAATAGACTAATAAACAAATGAATGAATAAATAATAAATAAATAAATAAATCAGCCAATTGAATGAATAATTACACTACTAGACTAAATGAATAAACCAATGGAACAAATAATTAAACTTAAGGATAAATATATAAATATACTAATTGACTAATAACTAAATATATTTATTTTATTTCAAGAGATACAATTATTATTGTCATATATAGCTCCATACAAACTATAAATTAATGCCAAACTATGTTATATCTGAAATTTTTTATTCATTTATATCATTCTTATTAGACTTCTTAAGAGTGAGTAAATCCATCAATATAAACTAAAGTTAGCATTTCCATCGTTGTCTCACTCGAACAATTTCTTATTTCATCAATAATCTCTCATATCCTTATTTTTAATCTTGCTATTCCTTCTTTGATAAATTAAGTATAGTATTTACGTCATAAATAATAAAAGAATAACTCAAACATCCAAATATATATAATGCTTACGTGTATATATTATATATAGACATTGGATTTCATAAAGTTATTGCTTGATAACTTCTTGACTAATATATTGTTGACTATCAACTTTATTGACTAGTAAACTTGACTAATAATCTTATTGCTTGATGTATTTATTGATTAATATAATCATTAGTTATGTGATTAATGAAAGGTTAAAAATCATAATTCTGTTTCTTGACCAGCGGTATAAAGTAAGAAACCCTTTAATATTCAAAGCATAGAGTGACCAATCTCACTGCCGTAACAATGACGGAATAAGCTGATTAATATTCCTAGAAGGGTGTGATGAAAATGCTAGGAAAATTGTTGGACTCCATTTATAATGAATATGATTAATAGAATAAAATCAGTGATTCTGAAAGCTCTTGAGTAGAATGGGAAATACCTACAGTCACCATTAGTAGCACATACTTTAACCTTGTTATACGGATACAATTGAAATGGCTATTTGAGACTTGGAAGACACTTAATGCGTATGGATCCACAAAAAGAAGTGAGAGTAGTTATGATTGAAAATTTGTTAGGTTTGGGTAGCACTGTGCCTGATTAACATGGTGGAGTTGTTATCCACCCCGCTAGACATTGGCTCGATTACTGCTCCGAAGAATGTTTAACTAGTCAAGTTTTGGTAATCTCGTAGGAATGCAAATTTTACTAATTTTTACCATTTTTCTGAGAAATTAACCATTCTAGAACAACCATATTTTGTAAAAATCAACATTAGTATCATGAAACTTACTCTAAAAAGCTGGCTCAATTGAAAAGTACCACCTTAAAATACATAGGAGAGGTTAACACAACTCTAGCAGATAAAAATTAATTGTGAAGAATCAATTAGAAGACCTCTATAAGAGAATAAATGATGAAAATATTCTTGTCAACTTATACATTAAAACCAATACAAATGAACTTGAACGCCAACAGAGGCTATTTGAGTAGACATGACACCCACGCCAAGGAAATTGAGCTACAACATTGAACTTGCTAGCTCATATAAAATACAATCAATCAAATTAAAATCAGCCATATGATCGTAATCAACCATATTAAAATCAACCATTGACCATAATCAACCATATCAAATCAAGCATTTGAACATAATCAGTTAATAAGTTGTGAATTAGTATTAACAATTTTCTTCAGGATTAACTTTGGCTAATAAATTTAATTCTGATTAATCTGCTACTATTAATTATACAAAAGATGATTATTACAAATGAATAAATTATGTGGAAATTACAACATATCATTAATACATCCTAAATTTAATTAAAATATAAAAAAGCTGGCCCGAGTCGATGATCAATAATAACTATAAAAGGTATAAGCTATTCTCTTATTATCTCTTGTTATTACTTTTGTTTATGATATCAATTAAGGTGCTTTAAAATCAGACATTCTACTCCTATCGTAAAATCTTGAATTAATAAATTATTCAGATTTGGGTATGGTGCTCGAATTCGGATTGCAATATCGTCCTCTCTTTCTCCTCCAATTTGAGATACAGAAGACTACTGATGGTTGTGTGGGTGTGTGTACAATAGTCACTGTCTCCGTCCGGTAACGGGCCCGATAGAGTTCGTTTCAAGCTGATAAGTCTTGGGTCCACATCCTCTATTGTGCTCTCCCAATTAGGAAAAAGAGTTGCACGATTGCAAAACTTGCACCAGCACTAACACCTATATATATGAGTCAAAGCTTCCCATGACCCCAGCAATGACATCCCCTGCTACTCTTGTGGACTCTGATCCCTTTGACGACAAGCACGCCATTGTCATTCACGAAAGACATGAGAGTTTTGAGCTGGAAACCACCAGCCCAATGAGAGCCAACATCGTGGCTTTCTTGAAGCGTGGCGATATTCCCTTGGTAGTCTCAGCCACATTGTTAATGGCTATCACCTCAGCAGGCCCTCCGCTTCAGTCGGTCCTCTACGGAAAGATTTTTGCCAAGATGGCCCTGTTCTTCCGGGGCAGTGTCACCCACGACGAGTTCCTCTTGCAAGCCAAGCTCCTCTGTGGCGGGATCATAGTTGTTGGAGCTGGTCAGATGATCTTTACGTGGTCGGGGATCTTCTTGTGGATGAGGATCGGCGAGATCCAGCAGTCTAGAGCAAGAAACATGTTGTTTCGGTCTCTCATTGACAAGTCTTTTGACTGGTACTCCAGCGAACAAAACGTGATGGGAGAGGTGGCACAGGCCAACAGATGTATCGAGGAGTTGAGGTCGGGGTCCTCCGAAGTGGTGGGGCTAATGGTACAGACAATGGCAGCGGTCATTGCGCTTTTGGTGACGTCTCTTTATCACTCATGGCTGTTGACACTCGTTCTCATGGCTGGAACCCCGATCATGGGGGCTTTGGCCTGGGTGTTTGGGTCCATGACTTATACAGCTGCCCAGCGAGAGAACGGGATCAGTGCTCAAGCCTCGAAGATCCTCGACTGGTCGTTTGTTTCCGCTCCTTTGGTCAGGATTTTGGGTGCAAAAGATTTTGAGATGGTCAAGTTCGCCAACACCGTCCACCTGTCAGCACGAGCCTACTACTCCCTCGCCAATGCCGTAGCCTTGAACGAAGCCACCCTCAACACCCTCATCCTCCTCATGTTTGTACAGGGGTTCTGGTTCGGCAACAAGATGATCCACGACGGAGTCCTCACCATCGAGCAGGTATTCACCTGTTTCAGCAGCTGCTTGTTGTTGGGGGCCCAGGTCACAAATTTTAACCATCTCTTGGCCATTCTTAACAAGGCCCATGCTGCTGTAGCCCAGCTTCAAGCCTGGAACCAGAGGGCCCCTGTTAGCCAGCCTCGACTGTTCACTCCCCTAAAATGCTACGGGTCGGTGGAGTTCAAAAACGTCTCCTTTCAGTACTCTGATCGGGACAGCCCGGTGTTGGACGAGGTCAACTTTTCATTTGAAACGGGTCAGATCAACTTTGTCATTGGAGCTTCGGGTTCAGGAAAGTCCACGTTGGCACAGTTGATTCTTAAGTTCCACTCTCCCTCTGGTGGTGCCATTTTGGTCGACGGTATTGACACCAGAGACCTCAGTACACGGTGGCTCAGAGACAACATCTTTGTGGCTGAACAGACCCCTACCATATTTAACGAGTCCTTAAGAAATAATATTGGCATGGCGGTGGTGGATCGGTTTGACTCCTTGGACGATATCCCCGAACACTTGCTTGCAGAGGCATGTTCATTTGCCCGATTGGACGATCTTGTGGACGGCTGGGATCGCCAGATCGATCAGACCTCATTATCGGGAGGCCAGAAACAGCGGGTTTCGTTGGCCCGTGCCAGAATACGAGACCCTGCTATTTTGATTCTAGACGAAGCGTTCAGTGCTCTAGACACCAACACCAGCAGGGCCATTTTTGACTCGTTGAGACAGTGGAGAAGGGGGAAAACAACCATCGTTATTACCCATACCATGAGCCAGATCAAAAGCGGCGATTTCGTGATGGTTATGGAGGACGGAAAAGTAACACGAAAAGGTCGCTTCGAGGAGCTAGACCTTTCCCCGACTTCTGAAGTGCTTCCAACAAACTCCTCACGTCCAGGTAGTGTCTTTGGGGCCCACTACTTGACCAATCCGGCGATTTTGCAGCAACTTGAAAATGGCTGCGAAAACCAAGAGGATGCCACCATGTCGGTTCCAGCGATCATATGGTACTGTTCTTCACGTATCAGGCACAAGTGGGTCCTTGGCTTGGGGATTTTAGCTTCGCTCTTGGAAGGAGCTGCCATTCCGGTGTTTTCGTTTTTCTTTTCCAAGCTCTTGAACACGATGGTGGTGGCATCTCTTGGGCTTTCCAGCACCAGCGAGATCACCAGGTGGTCGGTCCTGGTCATTGCAATAGCCGTGGGCATTGGCTTCGTCAAGTACACGTCCTCGTTCTTGTTAGCCTTCTGTGGTGAGCTGTGGATCATCAACTTGCGCAACGAGGCGTTCCAGAAAATCAACGACCAGGACATGGCCTACTTCGCCAGCAGCCCCTCGCCCGCTGAGTTGACCACGTTGATCATGAACGACACGCGGGATTTGCGGGCGTTGGTGTCGCAGTTTCTCTCCGTCTCCATCAATTTAGTTACGTTGGTGATGGTAGGAACCATTTGGTCCATTATTGCGGGCTGGAAATTGGCCCTTGTGGGCCTTTCGTTTGTTCCGTTGGTGACAGTGGTGACGGTGCTCTACGGAGCCATGCTCCAGAGATCGGAGACCAGGTATAAGGACAATGTGGTGAAGGTAGAAACCTGTGTTCACGAAATAATTACGGGAATCAAGACGATCTTTGGTATGAATTTAGTGGACCATTACTCGGCCGTTTTCCAGGCAAAATTGGACACACTATGGGGAGTAGGTTCGGCCAGAGCCTTCCATACCGGGTTCGGTGAGGCTGTCAACGAGCTCTGTGTGGCCTGTGCTGTGGGTGTGATTCTCCTTTTCGGGATGAATCTAATTGGAAAAAGAGAATATACGGCAGAAAGACTACTCCAGGTGATCACTCTCCTTACGTTCACGCTTACCAGCTCGGGCTCGTTGATAAGCCAATTGCCAGAAATTTCCAGGGGCCAAAGAGCGGGCACCTTCATCATCAGGCTACTAAAATTGAAGGCTTCACCGGTGGAAAACGATGGCTCCGTCACTCCCTTATTAAAGGTGTGTAAGGCTGTGGTGAAGTTCAACGACGTCCACTTCAGGTACCCTAACTCGCCCGAAGAAGTGCTCAGAGGGATCTCGTTTGTGGTCCATAAGAAAGAGGTGTTGGGGCTTGTTGGAGAGTCAGGATCCGGTAAGTCGTCCATTGGGTCGCTTCTTATGAGGCTATACGGAGTTGCACCGGAATCGTTGATTCTCGGAGGAAACGATATCGCCACTTGGAACATAGACTGGGTCAGACTGAAGGTGACGTTGGTTCCTCAGCATCCCACCATTCCTTCCGGCTCGGTGTATGAAGCTTTGACTTACGGTTTGGGTGCAAAAATCCCCGAACCGCAAGTTCTCGAAACCCTCAGATTGGTCAACCTCTACCTGTTTGTGGTGTCCTTACCAGAAGGATTGAACACGGTGGTGGGTCCTGGTCTCGTTTCAGGGGGCCAGTTGCAACGGCTTTGTCTTGCACGGGGCCTTTTGAGACGTCCGGAGATTCTCATATTGGACGAGTGTACTTCCAGCTTGGATCCCGAAAACGTCGCCATGGTCTGTGACTTGGTTTCGCTGTTGAAGGGGAGTATCACCATTATAGTCATTACTCATGAACAGAAGCTAATGAGATTGTGTGACCGTTTGGTGGTATTGAGGCAGGGAAAGGTGGTGGAAGAGGGCCACTACGACGATCTTGAAACCGCAGGCGGTGAACTCTCCAGAATAACAAGATCGATGGTAGATAAAGGAGTTACTACTTAGTAAAACAGCTATAAGGACTTAATTAATATGAAGAGCTAATAATGATAGTGAAACACTAAAATAATTAAGAAGCAAATGATATTGAAGGACATAATTAATATGAGGAGCTATATTAAATAAAGAACATTAAGAACCTCATCCGTAAACAATAATATAAATAAATATTCAAATATAATTTATGAGCAATATCGAAATTATTTGCTATTTCATACTTTGAAACCTTTTATTTAAACATTCCTTTATCAATCCCGTCTAAAAATAGTCAGTTTCAAATTGGCTTAAAGGTTCTGTAGAAAGTTTTTCAAAAAAGTAAAACTAGAATTATTCATTTCATTAAATGGTCTACATCTTAATGGTAAATCGGTTGATAATCAGCATAAGGTCATCTCCTTAATTAGTGAAGCATCCAACCGTACTGGATTCTGGATCATGGCCCTATAGAGGCAGTTTACTCACATTAAAGAGAATACATTAACCATGGCCCCACCATGCCCACTATAGACTCTCTTTACACTCACTTTACACTCACTTTACTCACACACCAAAACGGTATAAACTCATTCACCACTAGCACGGATGTCTGCTTTGTGATCATGTCTTTGTTGACTATAAATATCGATCTATATAGGCATATGGGTACAGTTTGTAAGAGCTGAGAGACTCAGATTTATTTATCAATATACTTAATATATGTTCATGATCTCCATGGTTTCTTCAACTCGTTTTATTACTATCTAGAAGGTCAACACCTCTATACTTTGCTAGCTCTGCTAACTCTTTATGGCCCACCATTTAGATCTTCACACACACATATGGAACTTCCACATCTTCTCCTTCCTTGTCGTCACAACAGATTTCAAAAATCAAATAGTTGATATGGTCAGGAATATCCTTTTTACTCACCTCCTTAATCAATTTGGTCAATGGTAAACCTAATCTATCCTTAACCTTCTTGGGTGGGAAGAATGAGGCATATAATAAAGACACTCCATAAGACAACATCGAGATTTCCAAACCTTCTTCTTTCTCAAAGTGGTCAATAAATTCTAGCAACGTAATATCACCTTCCAAATTGAATCTATCCCAAATCTGATCAAAGCTCTTATCGTTATATTTACCTTGAGGTGATTTGATTGGTTCAGAAAATCCAATGAATGGTAACGCCAAATTAACAAACCCATTTTTATATTGTTCAATATCATCATTCTTGGCTGCAACCTTATAAAGCTCCAAGTTAACTAAACCAGTAACCAAAGCAGTAGTGGTAGCAATGGCAGGAATAATCTTACCAGCAATAAATTTAGTCTTATGAGCATCAACAGTTTCAATGGAATAATTCAATGCTCTACAGTTAGAAGCAGCATTAATGAATTCAATATGGTGATTGGTATCATCATCCTTTTCAAATTCAATTGGTGTTAACCGGAAACCTGCCAATGTACTTGGCTCTGGTAACGAGGCAGCCACTGACTTAATTTCCTGGTCATCAATAGATCCGGAGCCAGCCCTAGCTTCTTCTTCAGCTTCAGCATCGTTTGCAGCAATAGTGACACCTGATTTAGGAGTGAATGGCTTTACTTCGTAGTTGGATAACACCTTTTCGTAATCTTCAAAAGTAGCATTTGGAGCTTTTAATCCATAGATGAAAGCTAAAAGGTTAGCACCTCCAGAAACAAAACTAAAATGGTTTTCGTTATTTATGTCAAACTTCAATGGTTCTGGAGCTCTCTTTGGACCGGTCCAAAATGGTGCACCATTAGAAGTTTTGGCATCCTTAGGGAAATTGTATAATAATTGTTGAATCTCGTGATTGTATTTCGTCTCAAATTCATTACGAGCCCACTTGATACAATCTTCAAAACTATAAGGACGCTTATTCAAATAATTCGAAATGTTTTCCAAAGTACCCTTGATGTCAGGGTTTTGTTTCAAAGTTAATTCCACGAAATTTGGTTGACTTAAATATAAGTTAACACTTTCTGGAGAATCAGCAAAGTAACCTTGGAACAACGATTTAGCCCAAGCAATAGTGTGATCGATCTTATTAGGGAAAGATCTTAAAGTACACAAAGGAATTGATTTCTCTGGAGGATCTTGAGAAGAAGAGTAAGATTCAGTCAAGTTAGGAATAACCACTTGAGTGTTACCCTTGGTACCCAAAGTTCCTGATTCCAATAATGGCTTCTTGTAAAAGACACAACGACGATCAACATAAGTTCTGGCATCAACATTATCTAAAGCATTAGTGACAAAATCTAATTCATTCCAGAACTTGTCATCGAAAATGTGTTCGGTTTCATTACCGACCTTATCCAATTTGGCTTCAATCTTACCAAACAAATCGGGGTTCATCTTTGAGACAGCTAAAGCTGCTACTTCTGATTTGTTACCACCGACATCCTTTGGTCTGAACAAAAATTGACGATTCAAATTGGATTTTTCAATGGAATCGTTATCGGTAATAATGATTTTACCATCAGGACCAGAACCAAGACCCATCATAGCCCAATTCTTTAACATTTCACAACCAATGGCACCAGAACCCACCAAGAAGACCTTAGAATTCTTGACTAATTCGTGGAAGTCTTTACCGAAAACGGCAATCTGGCCATCATATCTGGTACCCAAAGGCTTATTATTTTCTGCGTTTCTTGGAAATTTATCTTTTGGAGGTAAAGATTCCAAGGAATCAAAATAAAGCCATTGCTTGACAGGACCAAACTTAGAAGAACAGTTCTTCAAGACTTCTTGGGCAATTAAACCACCGTAGAAAGCGGCAACACCGGGGATATCACCAGTAGCTTGGTAAGCCAATTCTCTCAATAATTTTTCATCGAGTTGAGCTTCGCCCAAAATTGTAGGAAATTGGGTAGTAACTTGTTGGGCATAAGTCAAGAATTCGTTAGCATCTTCTTCATGATAAGGTCTTGGTAATCTTCCCGAATTCTTATTTTGGAACGCATGTAAGGCTTGGAAACCAGCATGTAATTGAGCAGGTCTATCGAATTTAGCGAAGTCAGAGATGACATATTCAGGGTTGGATAATTGTTTGATTAAAGGTTCAAATGAGATTTCCTTTGGAACCTTAACTTGAGTGTATAACCCACCTTTCACATAAGTACCGAAGGATTCATCAATCTTGATTTTGAAGGCGTAAGGACCCAAAACTTCGATTTTGTGGGGATTTCCGTCGTTGAGCTTGGGCATACCTTCGATTTCAGTGAACTTGACGTAGTCACCATCTGTCAATCCGTGTCTGTTATCATCCAACATGGTGACGGTACCATTGGGTTCGATATCGGAGACAATACCTGTCAAGGGTTCCTCACCGTTTTGGTCTATGATGGTGAAGTTTTCACCAAAATCCACAAATAACGAACCAAACAACCCTCTGACATCTGCGTGAATATAACCGATATTTCTTTCATGAGTGAAGTTATTGATGCGGATTTGTTCCTCCAACGAGATATCGGTGGACACTACACACTTGTATTGAGACAACGAGTCCAAATCCAAGGTATCAAGCACCGAAATAGGAACATAACTATTCAATTCCTTCAATTTGGGAGCGGTGGCTTGAGCGCGAGGTTTCCCCAAGTCGGTCTTCGAGTCCAAGAAGAATTGCGACGACAAATCTTTCAACTCCACTGGATGAGGATCATAAAGGCTTAATGATTTAACTCCAGCAAGGGCCACGTTCTTGGCGATTTCCACACCAAGACCTTTCAACCCGATGATGAGAACGTTGGCGTTTTGCATTTTCAACATGGCCTCTTTGCCCAAAACGTACAATTGTCTTGAGTAGAGGCCTTCGTCGATTTCCCTGGGAGAGGGTGAGTCTATTTGCATGTTGTCACTCATTGTGGATGGTGTTGGTTGCCACTGAGTTGGTGGAAGATAAGTGCGGACGGTAGTGCGAGGGCAGGGTTGCCGTTAACTGGTGGAAGAGGAAGAGGAAGGAAGAGGAGGAAGAGGAAGGAAGAGGAAGGAAGAGGTGCGCTGTAGTATGCTTAGATTTGTCTTACTGTAGTGGTGTGTCGGATTGGCAGGGTTTTGGGGAGTTTGGTGAATTTTGGGGAATTTTGTAAGGCTTTTTTGGCCTCACGTCCGGCCATTTCACTGGAACAAGAAGGGGTAGGTATTGGTAATCAACATAAGTCGTGGTCAAACAGATCGAATTAGTCAGCCCTGAAACTTGAACCCAAAAGAGATAACCTACTTTTGAGTAATCATTCCACCACACTGGTGACAAATTTCTTTAATAAACTAAACAATTTTATAAATTAACAGTCTATTAATGAGATGATATCATTAAATCAGAGTAATCCACAGCCTCCATTCTTGGTCTTTTTATATAACTTGGTCAATTTTATAACTTGGTCTTTTTATAACTAGCTCTTTTTATAACTAGGTCTCTTTTATAATTATAAACATTACCATGTTTTAATATTTCTATCTTTATTAATATGAAAGATAAAGCGAAACAAATAGCTTGGGCGATATTAAACGTAATGAAGGATTACCTGATGAGCAAAAGGTGGTAATTTCGTGATCAACCAGCTGGTGAGCCATTACTTTGGTGGGTTATTATTGAAAACACTTTAAGAGTGATACCCAAGTCCTCACTTGCTATTTTCACAGATTGTTAAACCCATACTGCAATACTCTGGAAGTTTTTGTATAGTAGTGAACTTCCAGTCAATGATTCACGAGGCTTAATGGAGTTGACAAACTCAGCAGAGACATTTGTCCGTGCTGGATATTTTGCGTAAAGCTGCTTGATCCACTCCTCTCAGATTGTAATGGTCATGGTGATCTTTACTTGTTCATGGTATGCGTAGAGAAATTACAAATGATCAGTATTCCAATACTGTGTCAAAACGTTGGAAATGTACTAAAACTTTAAGTAGATATTGATGGGTTAGGATGCTTAAACGTATATGAAGATCTACTTCTTGCTGTTCAAGATCTGCCTCTTACTCTTCAAGATCTGAGTGACAGTATCGATCACTGACTTTGTGAAGCTAATTGGTTCGAATCCCAAAGCGATCTGGATCGGAGTTATCAATACTGGCATTCGATTGCTTGAGAGTTTCTTCGAGCTTGGTAGCGTCTGGTGCGGAACAGCTTTCCTAAGTTCAGGGAAGTTTTCACGGAAGTTTCACGGCACACAATGTAATTGAACTTTCATTAAATCCACCATTAGCTATTATATTCTTTGGTCATTGTTCTCACCCGCAAAGACTGGCTTTAGCAACATCACTAGCAGCAATGAAGTAACCAACATACGTTGGTAATGAGTCAGTTGGAAACATTTGAGGAACTGGTTAATCCCTTCAGTTCTGGTGCTCAAAGGATCCTTGACTTTCGAATCAAACGCCTGTGGATCACAGAAGAAGCCTGAGTTAATTGCTGCAACCTCTAATGCTTTTGCTCCTTGTGGAAGTCCTACACTTTTTCAGCATTGGCTTTGGAGGCTTTTAACCTGGTGTAACATTGGTGATATCAATCTACAAGTCTTCGTTTTGTATCAAATCAGCCTCTTCTGGTCCACTAATTTGGAGTAACCAATTGCAGCATACGAAAAGTCACCCGAATCTTTTAATGTTCTTTCCATGCTTGGAGCAGAGTCCAAAGCAGTTGTTGCACCTTCCACAGCAGGGACTAAAATCCTTTCAACATCATCGTTCAGAATGTGAAAGGGGGAGCGGAATGGAAGAAAACTGTGATCTCGAGATGATTTTGCAACCCCTCATCAAAGGCACCAACAAGAGCAATTTCATGAACCATCAGGAGGCCGAAGCTTCTATGAAAGTATTTCTTCAAGGTTTCACCCTTAGATACGGATGGAACACTGCCAATCACCTAACCATTTAAATTGATCCATAAGTACATTAGATCCGGCTATTCTGTGCATCCGAAAGATCTGCAGTGACGTCTGCAGTCTTCAATGCTTATAAGAATGATACATGCATATAAGAAAAGGCCGAACTTTTTTTTTTTTTTTCAATGCAGCTAAACAGCATCAGCTATAGGACAATGCAGCAAGGAACCGTCATGAGCGTGCCCGGCAATTCCACTTGGCCATTGGCACTGTTTCAACCGGATCCATTAGTGGCTTCACAAACAAGACAGGAGCCATCCATCCACTTGATGCTGGCACCGGCTCTTTTTTCCATTCTCGCCATTTTCACCTTTTGCAACCACTGTCAAGGCATCATTGATTTCAGGCACAGTCATGTTCTAGATCCTTGAATTAGCCCTAGATACTATTCTAGCACAAGAGAATAGAAGAGGTCGGACGTTGTTGAATAGCCTCATAATTCTCTTAGCCATAACCATGGCCCAGCTATAACGATGGCCTACTACAACTGGCCCAGCTATAACTGGAGTTGGATTCTTCAGACTATCAATGACAGAGCAAAGGTAAAAGAAAGAAGGACGCTCAAATTGACTTTGGGTTCCAGAGATTCACCACTACTTCTACTTTAGCCAAGGTGGACTGCGAGCTGCGGATTCCAGTCTAATGTAAACTTCTCAATTATCGTTTGTCAATTACTCCAAACGACTAGTGGCTGCTAAGAAATTGAACCACACTAAGTGCTGCCACTTAATACTGACCGTACCTCCTGGTTGTAACTCCCCATTGTTCCTTCTTCAATATCTTGTTCAGCCCAAAGATTTTCATTAATGTATTTTTTCGCTTCTGGGTGCATTTTCACATCTTAGTGCATATTAGAAGCATGAAATTTCAAGGTGGCATTAAACTTCGAATTTCTGCTAACCAAGCACTTACAGGGTGACGTTAGTAAAATTTTCGGACTAGTCTTGCAATAGTCTATAGCTTAATTCGATGGTCAGGAGCTTGTGAAGACTGCCGTATGACCGTTGCGAGCTTGACTGGGTCTGGTACCATGACGATCTTCCGTATTCAAAGCTTCCAGAATAAGGGTATCGATCATAACCGTTGAGCTACTGATCTTGACGTGTTCTATTCCCTAAGTAATTTTAGAGTTCTTATCACATAAAATAAATCTGGGAACAAAAAGTCTCCCAAACCAATATTTGACTAAAAATATTTTTAGACTACTCGGTAAGACTGTTGAATGGTAATGGTTACAGTTGTTTGACGTTGCTTTTTTCCCTCAACCGATATTTTTGTGAGAATATCATATAAAATATTACTAGGCTGAAGAAAAAAAATACTCCATAGCATACGGTAGCTGCAAAATTTTAGCCTTATTACGATCTAATACATTGGCTTTTTTTCGGCTATAACTAACCAAACATTATCTACGAAACTATTGTTGAATATCATCTTGCGTCCCCCATAAATCCTCATAAACTGTAAGCCTTCACAATGTCCTGACTCGTCTAAAATTATTATTATTTAACAAAGGATTAGAGCCGAAACCAGGCTAATGATATTTGTTTGAGGATCATAATGGTTCGTAGTATGTGAATGCTGTCTTGTTGACAACCTTTGTTAACGTGCATATGTAACCATCCGCCCATTTACCTTTTTTTCACTTATACGATTAGGTTCTCAACCTTAAACTCATCATAGAACGACATACTTGCGCCCCAGACAAAGTTTAAGATCCTTCCTATCTAGTATGCACCCTCTTATCTTTGAACAATAGGTGGATTGTTATGTAAGTGTACTATAAACTACATGGCCGCACATATTGTATAAAAACTTCTATTTTGGAAGAAGAATGAAGTTGAATCCTAGTAAATGGTCAGACTAATCATCAAATTCAAGGTGACTTATTAATAGTTAGAGTTTAGGGTCACACTGTAAGGCGAAACCTGATCATGACAAATCCAATTATGGACGGGCCAACTACGGCAAACCGTATGTATGTAGGATGTACTAATACCAAACCATGTTCTTTGTGCATCACTACCTAAATAAGCCCACTTATGATAAGCCAGTTAAAAACCGGGTGCTCACGTGCCTCTACCGCTATATGTTGCCGCCCCTCTCCTAATATCCCCACATCATAATTCGACATGGCACCAGTATCGATACATTGCTTAGCAGATGTCTGCTTGATTCCCGTATGTATGTCTGCAGTTTCTTAATGCATCTTACTAACTTCAGATTGGAACTGCCTCGGCCTCCGTGTCTGATGAAGTGACCAAAATCACCAAACTCGCCCAAGACTCGCCACTTTCTACAACTCTCCACAGTGCTGGAACCACAATTGATGGTCCATGGAATGAGGTCATGGACTTGATCGGACAGATGCACCAGATCCTACATGATAGTGGAGTGGTTCGGATCCAGAGCGATATCCGCGTGGGCACTCGTACTGATAAGGTCCAGACACCAAAGCAAAAGATTGATGTTGTGGAAGCAAAGTTGAAGCATTTGGGGGGAAATTGATGCTAAAAGGACATATTGGTGCATGATTGGTGAACGCTACAAACCAATACCTTCAATACTGTGGAAAATAAGATCCATTTGCATATTTGCAATACTCTTCAACCGAAGTTGAAAATTCTTAACTTAGCATTTTAAATGAAGATATTACTTAGCAACTTACTTTGGATGATTTTATAGTTAATGTTCAGTATCAAACTAGCCTAATCCCCTCCAAATTCCAGCAATTAAATGTATGTCCCAAAAAAATAAAGTGACCATAATCTTTAGATATAAAATATATTAAGTGAACATAATCTTTAGATATAAAATATATTAAGTGAACATAATCTTTAGATATAAAATATATTAAGTGAACATAATCTTTAGATATAAAATATATTAAGTGAACATAATCTTTAGATATAAAATATATTAAGTGAACATAATCTTTAGATATAAAATATCTACTTAGGGTATATGTCTACGATTATAGTTACCATAGTTCATTTAATGAAATTGATATTGTGGGCTTTGCCCTATTTATGATACAGACATCGAAGTGATGAACAAATGAATTAGACAGAATAGCCATTATGTAGAATTGAAAGAATTGAAACCAGTACTTAACACTAATAATAATGTTTGGGATAACCCGCATATTGATTAGGATTATTACCGATGGCGGAGGGTTGGGTGTTTGTAGTGTTGTTGGAAGTAATTGTGGAACCACTGGTTCCAACCGGATTTTGGCCGTAGTTATTGGATGCGTTTATCCCTCTTTGATATGGGTGAGGTAAAGTTTGAGGATGTGCAGTGGCTGTAGCAGTGAAATAATTATTAGGAATGGTCTGTGAAACATTGGAGGTAGCAGCATTCAGTTGTTGATGATTATACTGAGGTTGACCCTGCAATTTTTGGCCGGCACCAAGATTGTCCAATGATTCCTTTTTCAAATCCTTGTTGATTTTACTATTCAAGATAGGTTCAACATAAGCTTGTTCAGTAGATTTATCCCCCTTTTTCTTTGAGTTTTGATCTCGTTGATCCAAGATCTTTTCTGTCAACTTTTTCTCTTTCATACATTCATTAATAGTATCCTCAGTGACTCCAAAAGATGCTGGATCAGACCAAAACATTAATCTTACCAAGTCTCGACACTCAGCAGCTGTGAAATCCTTCTTGGTGGCCTTGTTCAATTCCAAACTGATAAATTTCCATTTCTCCAACTCCCCAGCATCCAATATCTGTTGTAAATGGACTTTATCTTGAACATCCCAACTGGAAGAGTTGTTATTCCCTTGTTGTCCAACAATCACTTGGTACCGATTTCTGGCAGCAAGGTAGGAACCAACGTTGGAAGCCTCGGCGATCTCCACCCACGATTTACCCTTTTTCTTGAGTGACACAATCAATTCGTCCTGGTACTTGGAAAACTTGGATTTCCGTTTAGCCCTTTTTTGAGACATATTAAGATTCATATCAGGTCTTGTAGAAGCACGAGATAACGGCGGCACAGGTAAGAGTTGTTGTAAACGTTCAGGGAAGTTGGGGTAAAGAACAGCGGGGGTGACATTGGATGAAGGGGCGGGTGGAGGTTGGTTAGATTTGGGGGCAGATGTAGAAGCATTCACTGGTTGATGACCAGGAGGTGGAGGTGCCACTTGATGGTGGGGGTGATGATGTGGGGATCCTTGTTGGTTGTAGTTGTTGGCGTAGTAGGTATTGATGTTACTATTGGTAGGTACAGGCGTGGATGTATTGGTATTAGCAGCGTTGGCAGATGCAGAGGTGTTGGTATAGTTTGTTGCATTGTTGGGGATGATCATATAATTGTTTACTGGCACCGAATCAAAATACTGTGCCTGAAGCTGAGACTGTTGTAATTGAGCTTGAGCATTGGTGGCAGCAACCGGTTGAGGTTGTGCTTGTTGTGCTTGTTGTGCTTGTTGCGCTTGTTGTGCTTGTTGTGCTTGAATATAATTGGGGGGATACACTATGCTTTGGTTGAAGGTATATTGGGAGTTTTGAGGATAATAAGAAGGTTGTTGGAGCACCATTGGTGAGGTGTAGAATCGTGGTTGGATGTCATACCCTCCCGATGAGTCTTTCAATGAATGTTGAGACAATTGATGGTCCTGAATCAGTGCTTGTTGTTGATTCAGGGACGTTTGTTGAGACGGCTGTTGTAATTGTTGATGAGCCACGAAATGAACTTGCGGATAAGGGTGGGAATAAGCAGTGGAATTGGTGGTATTGGTAGAAATACTGTCGTATGGATTTGTCATAAGATGAATTGAATTGGACTTAATTGAGAGAAATGGTTTGATGTTCCCTGGTTATTGTTGTGGTTAAAAAGCAAAAATGGTTTCAATATAATCGATGGTATTATTGTTGATGATAGTACAATCTGAATATATATAATAATTGATGGAACAAATTTATTGTTAGCTTGTCAGGAGTTAAAATTATAAATTGAAGGTATGGGAAAATAGATTTATTTTATAAAGTATTGTTTGCCCCGAAACTTTAAAAGTTGAAATTGAGATCAGTCAGATTGAATCGATTCTAAGTGAGGTTAAAGAATTGAGCCGGATGTATGTAATTTATGAGGAAATATCGTAACTTGTCCTTATAGCTAATTGATATAAGTAAGAATGACTATAGCCGGCAATTATTCTATTCTACATATCATTTCTTTTTTTTTTACTCTTTATTTTTCTATGACCAAAATTATTATTTCTTGATGAAAAATAAAATGCGCCTAGAAAATAAAATATTATTTTTCCTCTTTTGCGCTATTCTGAAATCAAAAATTAAAATGTCGCTGTTGGGTATGGCTTTGTGACTATCGCGAATGCCACAAATTTTTTTAGAAGATCATCAAGGGTTCAAAATGTATCTTGGGAATTTTTTGAGGGTTTATTGAGGTAAGGTATATCCTTTTCCACTTATTGAGCCATTATTGTGGCGATATATTTTGACATAGATCTATCTCTATTATACTAACTTATCGGTACCGGTACCGGTTCCGGTTCGTATTGTCTGATGTGTACAAACAGTATTTTTTAATTATTTATGCAATATACGATAGGTTGGGTTGACTGCAGGATTGCGCACTGATTCATACAGGTATTATTTCTCCTCAACAATTGCCGTTTAACTGGATGCAGGCAATCTGGCTTTGCAGCAATAGCAATGCCCTCCTCCGGCACAACATTCCAAATAATTGAAATTGGAGCATGTAACAAATCGAATCAAGTTTGATGCAAGTAGCCTAAGGCGACCGTTTCATTGGCAGCGTAGGTATAATTAATCTTATTATCTAGATTACCCCATTTAATTGATTTTCATCATATCTTATTAGCAAAAATAGTTCATAACAAATAATAAAAATAGAATCTATTAGTATATTTGAGATTCAATATGTTTGCAATACTAATGAATATATGGGATGGCGCATTTATACTTTTAGCGTTTCATGGTTCTCGATTGTGTGCATGGATATGCATAAACGCTGTTCCACAAATAAAAAAAAAGATCTACACCCTCATTTGTGAATTGATAGGATAAACGAACTAATTGTACATTTCACAGCAGATGTATCGTATGTACTGCACTCAAACTAATGACTATTTTCTTTGTTAACCATTTCTTCTTTGTTATGTACATATGGGCTGTTCTTTACATGAATTTAAGGTAAATCTTGAGCCAAGAGCATTGTTAAAATAATAATAAACAACAAACTCGGTTTCAAAACAAAGTAAATAAACCATGTATTAATTGAGTCCCTATGAGCTATCTATTGTTGTGAAATTCAGATTGCCTTACATTTGTTAATGTGCTCTCGTATGCCATATTCTATACGCATTTCCGGGTTTTTTCCGAAACTTTGTTGAATTAATTTACTGCGGTGTTAGCGCCAGCATGTTTTAAATTTTGCATGGGCACCACCAATTATTGCACAATCTTTAAATAATATTTAAGGTAGTTCGGAATCAGAGATCTCAACTTAAACTTAACAAAATGTCGATAATGATACTTTCAATTAATGATAACTCTTAACTCTTAACCTCTAGTCATTGAACATTTGATGCTTATAAAAAGTTGAATCGTAAACCAAATTGTTATTCTATTGTTGACTAAATTGATAAGTTCATTCAATTTGTGGAAGTGTACCGAAACTACAAATCCTTAAAATTACGCATGAATAGCTATATGTTAATCTAATATTATATATTAAATACAAATTGATCAACTTCTATTTTGTAGATGCATCATTTCGCCTTTGTGAACGTTGATTTTGGTTACCAACCATGAAATTGACTACCGCAAATAGTTAAAATATTTACTCATTACTTTATTTTTCTGCTAGTTTGGTATTTTTCAGTAATTTACTAGCAATTTTCAATTTACGATAGGTTGATTTAAGACAATAAACCCTTCTACGACAGTTTCAATAGATATATCCTTACACAATACCTCAAGTGATCTTGTTTCTTGCCGATAAATATGTTTCGCTTCGATCGTACCATGTTTGGCGACTCATGACCACGATTCTTCATTATAGTAATTATAACTCACCCGAACTCCTCAGCCTCGAAGCCGTTGGTTGGTGAATATACCCCTATAAATTTTAAATGGATTAAGTAAAATGCTTCCTTTGGTTTGATTCCTTGCTTGATTCCGTCCCGACGCTTGGTCAAGGCGATTTGTAGCGTATTAAGCCACCCTACGTCTCATCGCAGATAACTCGCTATACATTAAATTGCAACTCAATTTGATGACAAGAAACGGCTGAGCAATGCTATCTACGAGGTTTACGGTGGATATAAACAACAAACGTATACGAGCCTTGTATTACAAGCCTTCAGACTGGTGCACACTTCACTTTAGGGTCTAGTGATACCAAGTTTTTTTTTGTAGAAAGTAACCAGCTAGTTGACATATCAAGAAATGTCGCGGTGCTTGATTAATAGAACATGTTCAAAAAGTTTAATATGATATTACGACATCAATTGTACAGGGACTTTTTTTATTTTTTTTTTTTTCAAAACACCATAACCATACCGCCAATTCCGAACGTTCAACTAAAACGGCATGATTAAATCTCAGCCTTATTCCTGGAATATACCTTAACTATAAACCTGTTTGTTATTAGTTCTATTCCCCACAATTGTTCCCCGCTTCAAACTCAATTTCGATCGGTATTAATCGAATATTTTGGTACCTCCACTACATTGCGTATACACGCATATCCAACACTTGTTTCTCAAGATTGTTAACAAATTATTTTTTATATCTGCTGCTCCACTAAATGGTATTAGTTAATAAGGATTGGCGACGTTGTCTTATCACCAAATTACTAAGATTTGTAATGATCTGATGTTCATCCTGAGCCGATATGCAACAAACGCAATCCTTGGGTGCAAAACGTAATTCGAAATCAATTTAATTTAATTCGGTGGGGGATCTGCTCTCGACCAATCTCAATCACTTCCTAACTAAGTATCTCCTGAGATCTGCCATAAGTATGATGCCAATGGTGCCACGGTTCTGTTATATATCGGTCGCTCTTTTGTTCCATCATTTCATTGGATGTAACATCATTTCTCCGGCTGTAGCTTCTCTACTCCCTCCCTTGAATGCGTGTTGTGGTAAATTTTGACTTTTAATTCTAGGGCTACACATATGAAAAGGACTTGGCGATATGGCTGGATTCCAATCGGAAATAAAAAAAAAGTCCTACTACCATGACGCGGAATTTCACCTTGTATTTGACTATTTGTAGCTTATACTATAAGCTTAAGCGATGATACTTTGACTTATTCTGCAAATATGGATCGCATCATTTATTCCCTCAAAGGACCCTTTAAATCTTCTTTATTACCTTTTGTTGACATATTATGGCGATTTCGATGGTTATAATTGTTATGCAACAATAGAACTGTTGTTGAGTAGTCTATTTTAAGCTCAAGCAGTGTTCATAATTTGAAAGATATTAAATACTGCCAATACGATTAGCCATCCTCAGATGACTGTCAATTCGGCATACACTTGGCTGATCCAACTTTGATTTGATCCATCGGAAATATAGGGGGCACGGATTTATTATTGTTATTGTTCGGTTTAAAAAATAGATTTTCAAAAATATAACGTCACAGACAGGATTCGAACCTGCGCAGGTAAAACCCAACGCCTGAACTGCTAATAGCAGGGCGTCGCCTTAACCACTCGGCCACTGGGACTTTATTGTCAAAATTACGTTTTTAGGTGATACACATCTTTCCAAAAGTTGGCATATCACATGAATCGACCTCTTTTTATTCGCAGAATCGATAATCATGGAAAATAAACACAATTTCAAAAGTACAAAAGATTTCTAATTATACTGCGGTACTTTTGACTGCATAAAAGAAAAATGATCCTCTTAGGTCCCCACCCGCAAGAAGGATGAACTGCAAAAAAAAATGATGGAGAGAGATTTGAATATTTTATCCACTATTACTGTAAGGAGATCTGAGAACATTTTAAGATTGGATTCTTCTTGGCTCCCTCTCTCTCTTTTTTTTTCTCTCTCTCTCTCTATCGATACTTCAATAATAATCTCAGGGTCAAAGAACGCTTCAATGAATGAAACCAACTGGGCCGAATGATAAGAGAATCTTCCCTTTCTGGTACCGAGGGAGTACTTTAAGATAGTTTTCTTTGAAAATTTACAAAAATTTAAAAAAGTGCTGGGTTATAGTGATGGGATCATTTAGTACTACCAATATCCGATGCCACTCAGTATACTTTATTCGTACTTCTAGAATACGCAGAAGCCAGCCTTATAAGTACAGACTATTTTCTTTTATCAAGTGGTCGGTAACTATAAAAACCTCGTTCTCTTTTTCATTGCGATGACTCGTTTTCGTTAAAGCACCCACTACTCATTCTCAATAATACTGCTAGTTATCAAAAACGTGAATAATACTGCCATGCACCATTGTCCTGTTATACTCGTAACAAGTAATTATATTTGTGGAAGACGATTTAGGTATACAAGATGAAAGCGGTGCATTCTAATTTTGCAAGAAGTTCGGTAGTTTATGTTGTCATTTTTGAACCGTCTCTCCAACAACACCCAAGGGTAAGATTATCATAAAATCTTCTGGCTTCCAATATGTGCCGATATACCTAAGTATTTTTAGGAATATCACTATGTGCTGCCAATAATTGACATCTTGCACGGAACTCCTAAACTGTTATCCTTTGTATCAATTGGAATTTGAGATAGTGAGGGAAAATAACTCCTCTTTTCATTAATTTCAAAATTTGTGAATTAAAAGCACCAGACACTAGAGGCTGGTCTGCGCTGTATCCTAACCAGGTCAAAATATTCTCGAATTGTACTTGATGCATTGAGTAAGGTATACATGTCAAAGCAAGTTTCTGATAAACCTCATAAATTACTAGCCAATTACGTCGAAGTCCATGACAAGATTAAAAGTTCTAAAGCAGCTGCAGTTTTTCGCAACTCATAAGATTGAAGTAATTAGGAATTGAGCTTGGTTTAAACTTACAGTAAGGAATTTCAACCAGAACTGATATAAATTATGTTCAGACACAGCTATTCTTTTCTAGCAAAGATAGAATTTCTGGTACCATCCAAATATACCTCAGAGTAGGCTAGGAACTTAAACAGCTTGATTTTCCTTAGCTTAAGAGTTTGTTGCGGTTCGTACGTGCCTAGTTTTCCTTCTCTTTTTTGCATTAATTTTTATCGAGTAGATTCAGCCTGCTATTTCTCAACAACCTAGCAGGCAACAATTACATACTTTAGAAGCAGTAAAAACACAGAGCCAAGTATCAGGTGGATAATCCGGCGAAGTTATGTCCACAAGAATTGGTGACGCCATAATTTTATACCCACCTGACTAATTAAATTACTTTTGTGATGATTATCAACACAATCCTTGTGCTGTCAATAAGTGTTTATTTGAAGCCCAAATACTGAGCTAGGGTGAACGAATTTAACAAAAACTTCACTTTTCTATTTTTGGATTACGTAAGCATTTTGTTGATTTCGGAACAAAGTGAGTTTGCGCGAAAATTGTTTTTTTTCTGTAACGAGTTGATGCGAGTGGATACCGGAGGACGGATAACGAGCTCAACAAAAC